>LCWF01000132.1:0-64878 GCA_001006345.1 Phaeomoniella chlamydospora | reverse complement strand
CTAGGTGGGTTGACTTACCTGACATGGTTAACTTTGGAAGATATTACGCTTGTTGGTATTGTATTGTAGCAAACATAGGAGTCCTGTCTGAGTATGTGTAGATATGCAATCATTATGGAGCTGTCGTGCTCATTGGCCCATCCAGATTGTACAATGCAGGAAACCGGGTTCTCTTTGAAGGGTGACACAGCACCATTCAACTTTGTGATATCCCCGAGTATTATAACTCTTCCAGATGGCTCAAAACTTCGATGTCTCCCATGGCTTGTGTAAGGATAGCAGCATAATCCATTGCAGACGCCCCATTTTGATCCGTTCCCAGTCAAACCCAGCGCTGTGATCGTCTTCCTCTACCCGTGGTGGTCAAGTTGAAAAGAGGATGCGTTGTTTGCTTCGTACAGTCCGTACACTCCGCAGTACGTCCCCGTCTTTTCTGTGGCTGCCGCTCATCCCCACCACCATTAGGTCAACGTCAACCTCGCTCCATGGCGAGAACATAATCTTTCTTATAACGTTTGCCTAGATCCCGCAGCAGGGCTGTGATGAAATCGTGGCTCGCTCAATTGAAGATAAAAGAGAAATATCAGTTGCTATCTCTGTCGTTGATTGCTAGGCTGCAAGCTGCTTCCATGTACAGTACACCTTGAACCACTCCTGCTCATCAATACGGCTGCCGGCCGGGGTCTTTGTTTGCCATGGTGAGTCCAGCATGATTATCTACGCTCTAGCCCTCATTCAAGATCTTCTGCTGGAACGGTAGCCCCAGGAAGCTACTCTAAAAGTCCCAATATTGATCATCGCTCTCTTGCACAGGCCGGCAACTATGACTATCCTCGAGCGGGAAATCCGTCTCGACTGTCTCCACCTTCAGCACCCCCCGATCGAAGACCAGAGATCACTGCCCGCTTGAGACATCTTCGTGAACTTCTCGACTCGGACAGGCAAAGAGACAGACAACGGCTGGCCATTGAGACACTTGATTCGGAATTGCTACATATGTCTGCAGAACCGATATCCTCGAGACTGGAACGACGAAGACGAGGCCTTGAAGCGCAGTTAGGAGTGCAGCCATCCGATTTGAGCCACGATTCCACCGAATCAACAACGTCGGCTCCAGGCTCAGGCGTCATGATGAGATCGAGGAGACGGCCTGTCAGACCAAGCGAAAGATTGCAGCGATTCAGGGAACAAAGCGGTAGTCCAGGACCCTCGGAATTAGAAAGTATTAGGTCCAGGTCCCGCCTCATGGGTCCGGCAAGCACGCTCAGTCCTCTAGGTGAGCGTCCGCCCCGCATAGGCTCTCCAGACCTCCTGTCGCAAGAGTATTCCGGAGAAGCTCAGGTGAATTTTGAGAATAGATGGAGAGCAAAGAGAAGGAAACTGGACTCTGATGACACAGGGAACATGTACAAGGGGTTCAAGTATGGACATTACGGACAAGTTGTACCTGGCCAATTGAAAATGGAATTGGACAGCTGCGATGGCGGTCAATATTCGGAGTCAAATGGCGACAGCTCATTGCCGGAACACGTTTTGTTGGATGACTCGTCCGTATACTGTACCAAAAGTGACCGTTGCAACATGATTCTTCGGCACCAAGGAGAGACCCCTTTCTGTCTGAAGAAGATTGTTATCAAAGCACCGAAAAGTGGTTTTGATGCCGCCATTCAGGAGGGCATGATCTTTGTGTCGATGGAAAGAGATGACCTACTAGCTCGCACCAGCTCATACCGTATTCAATACTCCCCTCGACAGTCATCCCGTCGTGCCGAACAAGGTCAAATACGTCTTCCACCATCTGCAGAATATTTCAATTCAGTGCGATCTCCCTTACGGTCTCTCGAGGAGACTCCCACTTCATTATCTTCTCGCCAGAACGGAACACACTATCATACACTTGCCGAGTCGAGCGATCGGGAGGAATCCCACCCGAGCGTATCGCGCGTTCCCGGTTTCCGGGTTACCACTGACTACGATGACAAGTCTGACGATGGGTTTGAAGACGACGACTCTGAGAATGTAGATTCAGCCATGGCCCCTGAAGTGGCTTATGAGAGACTCCGCTCCTTGCACGATCTTGCACTATCCCAATATCGGGATCGTCCCCGACACTCCCATCATCTAGACACCGAAGAGGACGATAGTAGTGGAGATGAAGGAGGTTGGGACGAGAATCTTGTCGCGTCTGACCTTGAAGATTCATCAGGTGCTAGGTATATCGCCTCAGTTCTAAGAAATGCACGAAGTCTAGGACAGTATATAAATCGTCGACGCCACATGCCAAGCTTGATTCAATTGGTCCCTATCTTGAAAGATCCTTCTACATTTGGTACTTGGGCAGAAGGAGATTCGAGATCAGAACCCCTGATTCCTCATGCAACCTTCTTCATTCAAAGAGACAAGGACTTGGTGGCCATCAAATTTGACCCTCCGGTGTAAGTCCTAGGCAGAAGCACCCTTCCACTCCTCCTTCCTATTCCGTTTTCGCCCACCTAAACCCTTTCCCTCTGTCCAAGGTCCATGTTCCTTAATTTCTCTCATCACTCAAAGCAACAATACTAACTAAGAGGCTCCTTGAACAGATCAGGAAAATTCATCCTCATCAAACTCTGGGCCCCTTCCGCCGACGCAAATATAGATATCCAAAGCATCATCGCCCATGGTTATGCGGGTACAAGATACTTCCCTGCTATCACC
The DNA here is from genome assembly GCA_001006345.1 of Phaeomoniella chlamydospora. Taxonomy (NCBI): domain Eukaryota; kingdom Fungi; phylum Ascomycota; class Eurotiomycetes; order Phaeomoniellales; family Phaeomoniellaceae; genus Phaeomoniella; species Phaeomoniella chlamydospora. Next base: position 62,181 of record LCWF01000132.1, on the reverse strand, counting down.
GCGAGGTAGCATCAGTTTTACTATAAGTACATATATCGGACATGAACCCGAGATGAGAAAAGTCCTAGGAATCGATTCATGAATTTCCTTTCGGTCATGAACCTTTGGAGTGTCAGTCTGGCAGGGGTCTACTATACTGATGAATGGATGGTCACAGTTCTTTTGAAATGCCCTTTAGCAATAATATCAATCCCCGTCACTCAACCTAGTCCAATCGATTCGATTCGATTCATTCCAATGCAAATACTCGTTCAGTGAATTACCTTCCCAATTGATTACTCCTTCCTTTTTCTTTTCCCTCTTTTTGGTCAATCAACCAACCAATCAAGCAAGCAACTGATTTGATTAATAAATCCATTTCGTAACCTTGAACTGCATTGAATGTTCTTCATTTCACTTTCATCGTCGTGTCAAACAGAGAGCGAATCAAGTAAATGATTCAAACACGATAGATACTACATGATTCCAACAGAACACAATTAGACAGATAAGAAGACAGACAGGAAGAAGATTGTTTTATCAGCAGTAAGGAGCTGAATATATTATCCCAAGGGGTATACACATATAAATAAGCCCAGTACCCATCCAATTACCAACACCTAGCCAGACTCATTGAATATACCCAAAGTAAGAGTTTGTCTCTGGGGTTGGTACCTAGTCATCGTATATTATATTTCATTTCTTTCCATTACCCCTCCTTTTGATGCCCAGTTTCCAAGAAAGCACCCTGATGTCAGCCAAACAACCAGACCAGAAGCATAAAACAAAAAGTGGTATCAACGAGTATAGCCGAGGCGTGAAAGAAACAGTGCATCTGGGAGCCTCAGAATCAGGATAACGGAAAACTTCAAATCATAACAGTATTGGTCATGACGCCGTGATGGATCAATATCATAAATATCAGGATAATGACTAGAGAACAACAACATCTCCAGAAGCATCAGCTGGGTCGCTCAAGATTCCCCAGTTATCTTTGTTGCTGGATTTGAGCCCGAATTTGGAAAGTCCTGGGGAATCGCTCGTTGGATCTCTGAATATCGAGTCGACATCGACATCGTCTTCGATGTTGATGTCCAGCCCGATTCCAGAGTCATCGTTTGCAGCGTTGCTGTGGTCCCTTTTTTGATTCTTCATTTGTGATGTCGAAGCGTTAAGTTCACCTAAAGGGCTGGCAAGATGGTATGTCGTTGCATTTCCCGTAGTGGGACGGGAAGTGGACGCTGATTGCGTACCGTTTGTAGAGATGGGCGACACATTTCTCTTCTGCTGCCTCGTTGTGCCGCCTGTGTCTGCATCGTCTCTTTTTCTCTTCGTACCTCGTTGATCTTGGGTTTCCCGCTGTCGCTGACGATGTTGCTCATGATACGCATTCCATTCAGCTTTCTTTGCACGATAATCTTCCCAAGCTTTCACTCGCTCTTCGTCCTCATTTTTCTTCTCGTGTTCAATTCTGTCTTGAGCTTGCTTCACTTCATCATCTCCAAAACCAGCAAGTTCGGTAAGCCACGACATCATTGCCGACAAAAAGATATCAAGCTGCCACCAGCATTGATAGGTACTGGCAGCGTTGAGTCCAAGTTCAGTCAAAATCGCCTTCCATAATGAGGTGTGGTGATTGATGATGCATTTTGGTGAATGGTCTGGGAAATGAAGGTGGAGATTTGTCAAATGTTGAATCCAGCGGTCAAGGTGCCCGGAGTCAACTAGGTCTACTGGATCAGCGATCGGAGACATCGTGTGCTCACTCGGAGGTGGTCCAGTGGTAAAGAAAGATGTCCATGCAATGTTGTTATTTTCGAATTGAGATGTAAGCGACTCATCCATCGGTGTCAATAGTGCTTTATATTCATAACGGAAGAGCCCTTCTGCCGCTTCGAGTGCATCCGGCGTAAAGTGAGCCTCCTCAATCAAAGTACTGGGGTCTGTCATTTGTAGGAGATCGAGCCACATCTGTGTCCTGTTGCCCGAGTTCTGGAGTAATGTATGGGTCGATTGTGCGAGATGATTGACTTTCGGGAGTTTAGAGAGAAGATGAACAAAACGTGTTGCAGGAATGACCTTAGCCGCAATAACATGGGAAGGCATCTTTTCGAAGCTTTCGATAATGTGATTTACAAGCTTTGAACATATTCTTCCAAAGGTATCCATCACGGGCTTCGGGACAACTTGTGTAGTTAACCCTGCAACAAAGCCAATCATTCGTTTATACATACGCATATCGCATTCCAGTATCCAAGGGGCAAGAAGCTCGTGGGACATGAGCTTCTGCACCGGAACCGTCATGTTACCATTAAACGCGGAGTGATGATGGAAAAATGGCTTCTCTTTGCAGTAACGGAAGGAGTCGATGACGCATATACAATGCGTTCGGTAGAGGTTGGTAAGACTGTTGGCTATGGAGATGTCATACGTCTCGCCTTGTAAGTATTGATGAATATCTGGGAGTTCGATTTGTTCTTCGGGATTCGAAGATGTTGGGGTTTGAGGTGGATGAGCAAGATAGGTGATCAAGTAAGGCGATCCTGAAGCTGTCCGTGGCAATTGTTGATTCAACGCGTCTTTGACGCCTTGGGGCAATTTGGACGTGTTGATGGGTATTACTGGTTGCCCCAGGTATTTACACTCCATCATCTTGCTTGAAGGAGGTGGGGGAGCTGGTCTAGCTACTTCGGCAGGGCTTGCAGAACGTGTTTGTTGTTTTTGTTGCTGCTGGAAGTAGCCTTGGGCGTTGCTTGGAGCAGGGAATTCTGCTGCGTCTGTTGGAGTGTGTAGGATGTGTGGTTGACTTTGGCTTCGTCGCATTTGTTGCATACCTACATCTGCAGCCGATTTAAAAGTGAAGTCTTCACCCATGTCTTCAGCATCGCGTTCCGCCTCGGGTACCAGGGAAAGATCAACGTAATGATATTTGGATTCACCTCGAACACCCAACCTTCTGGTTTTAACATCAGAAAATATGATACGAACCAATTTCCCAAACGAGGCGGGATTCAGTGTAGGGACAGCCTCATTCCCACATCTTTTTGCGTAGCATGAGAATACTTTATCACGTCGGACTGAACCGCTACTTTTCTGGCAATTCTCTTGAAGCCTGTGTGAGGTTAGTTATCGGTTTGACAAACATTATTCGGGGCAAAGAAGCTAACCATAGCATAGCAAATACTTGTTTGACCTTCTCGGATTTGCCACCTCCATTGTCAGTTCGTTGAATTTCCAGTGCTACATCTCGTAATCGTCGACCTTGATATTGTTCAAGCAATCTTTTGAGCTCTATTTCGTTCTGTTGAGTCGACGCAGACGGTCTTTTCTTCTTCCCATCCATGATTTCGGAGTCATCAAGTGCAGCCGAATCGTTTTCTAAAGCTTCGAAATCTGCATATGGCATGTGAATTGCATCTGCTGATCTCATACCAGGGTCAAAAGATTGCTGTACCGCAAATGGATCGTGACCTTGGGGTCCGCAAAAGCTCTGCTGATTCATTGAAGGGCCTTCAAAGGAGAAGGAAGACGGTTGCTGCATGCCATGAGCATGCGTCCCTGGAATTTGTTGGGCGATTGAATATTCTTGTTGATTTTGCACTGGCTGCTGTTGTCCCTGATCAAAGGATCCTCGGGATACAATCATACCATTATGATCTGTGGGAAATATGGGTTGTCCGTTCCTTGATCCAGCAACCATGGGTACAACGGCCGGTCCCTGGTCAGTCTCAGTTGTTGTCGTCACTGAATGGAGGCTGGTCGTTGAAGCTCTGGATTTCGGTCGAGCCCCTGATGCACCGGTGTTTGATCGTGACCTCTTTGTGTCTTCAAGAGGGACTGATTGTCTCATACTCGAACCGAAGTTTGGACCTTGTGACCGTGGTCGTGGACCTGCATTTGAACAGTGTTAGCAACGAAGACGAAGCCATTGGCGCGATTGTGCGCAGGCTCGTTGCCGTGGGTCGGGAGCTGGGCCGTGTCTGAGGTCGATTACCTACCTATATCTGGACCTACTGCTACAGCCTGCATCATCGTATATCTTGGGCGATGATTTGAATCCGTTGGGGTTCTTTCCGACTCCTCAAGGCCGGTGGATGGGCCGTGTATATGTGGATCTCGAAAGGCGCAGTGTTGTTGTTGTTCATAGATTCAGCAAACATGTGCAGTAGGAGTCATCAAGTAACCCGATTTCCGCTACAATGGTTCTCTGATCATTGAGAATGGTGTCTCGTCGTCTGTCCAAAAGATTTGATATGGTTGTTGTTGAGTTTGTTGATTACACAAACCAATAGCAACAAAATGGTGGTACGAGTATTTCCCAGCCGTGGATTTGTTTTTCTGGACTACGGGGGATCCGTCGACCGGACGACTTGGAATGTGCCAATGACTGCAAAACTTTCTGTCTGCCTTCAAACAGACTGGGGGGCCGCTGTGCTACTCAAACTATCCCCGATTCAGACTGACGGTGACTTCGACGAAAGTAAAACCAAAGTAAGCCAAGCCCAACCAAAGGCACATGCATCGTCGCAAGATACATAGTACTTATTGTTGTATAGGTATCAAGAGTCCTCTAATCATCGTACAACTTCATCGGCCGTCCTCATCTCACTGGACTACTGGTTCTACAGTATTATCATCAACAACAACAAAAACAACTTCATGGTCGACAATGTTTGTTTTCATGCTGGGAGGGCAGCCTGTTTGTGTCGCATACAGAGTAGTCCATAGTACTCGGGAGTAATCATAATAATGGTCTTTTAACTTTCTGTACCGTAAGATGCTTACAGAGTACTATGTACCTTAGAGATGGGTGATAAGGAGGGTTAGCGATTACGTAGTGGGTAGCTGAAGTGGAGTTGTTGGTCCTCATGCCAGCAGCTGAATGGGCAATTGTGCGTGCGAGGGAATAATGACGAAGGCTCTGATCATGATCTGGTCAGGGTGGATAACGCTTGGTACTGCACAGTAACATAATTTACTACTATGTACCATACTCTGTAGTAAGTACCCGTACTGTCTCTCTCCCTCCCCTAAGGAGTAGGCATCTCCGAAAACAAGCTCACCTGAATATCTGTAATCTCATTGCTCCAATACCCCTAGGTACCTATCACCAACCTACTATACGTACTACTATGTATGTAGTACTGTAGGTACAGTACAGTAATACGGTATGCTCTGGTTACAACGGCCGTCCTGACCCTGTCCCATGCACCCACCCACATCCACACTTGGACTTGCATCATCTGTCCACTTCCTTTTCGAAACAATCTGTCTTTCTTAATTCATCTCGAGACTCCCAGCAAACAAACACATCCAATATCAAATCATCGCACAGGCCACTGGCACCTATTCTATCACCATCTTCACCTTCATCAAATTAACACAAACCCCAACTTTAGAGCTCTAATCAGCTACTACCGCAATCATGTCGTTCCAAGACAAGGCCCAACACCAGCTATCTCAGATTGATAAGGAGGTACGGACCTGCGCCAACTTTTCCATATGCCTGTTGTGTCGTTGAAGTGTGCGATAACTTGTAGCGACACCTTGTGCTTCGCAAAATCGCGTAATGACATGTTCTCGTCCTCTTGCTGACCTCTGCTGCAGTTGTCCAAGTACCCCGCTTTGAACAACTTTGAGAAGCAGACTTCAGTCCCAAAGGTGTATGCATTCCTCGGATTGGTTGGCCTTTACTTCTTCCTCGTCTTCTTCAATATTGGTGGCGAGTTCTTGGTCAACTTTGCCGGTTTCCTCCTGCCTGGTTATTATTCCCTTGAAGCCTTATTCAGCGCGAACAAGGTCGATGATACTCAAGTAAGTTCCTTGATCCTCGTGCAACAACGAATCTGCGAATTGGGACTTTATACTGACGCCGTTTCTAGTGGTTGACCGTAAGTTTCAGCGCTTCCAGGTATCCTATGCGCACGTGACTAACAGACGAAAGTATTGGGTTGTCTACGCCTTCTTCACAGTCATTGAAAGCTTGATCAACGCTGTCTACTGGTTCCGTATGCTTAACTGTCCCCAATCTCGTGACATTGCGCTAATCTTTTATCAGCCTTCTACTACGTCTTCAAGTTTGTGTTGATCCTCTGGATGGCCCTTCCTCAAACCGGCGGAGCTCAAATTATCTTCCGATCCTTCGTCCAACCAGTCTTCTCTCGCTTCTTTTCAGGCTCAGGCTCAACTGCAGCTGATCTCCGCGCCAAGGCCGATTCTGCTACGAAGAGCCAGTAAATGCCTGTTAGTCATTCTTGAGGAAAACCGACAAGTTGGGAAACTGTTCTAGGATACGTCAGAGCTTTTCTCCCTTTCCTCAACGAATTGAGAACGAATGTTTTTGTCGCGAATTGCGAGAAGCACTTAGAATGTGGAAGCCTTACAACGTGCGAAATTGTTCTAGTTGAAGGACGGCGACGGTGTATTTTATATTAACGGGCGTATAATTCAAGCTGGCTGGTTTATGGACTAATTCAAGTTGTTTTCTCTAATCATGATCATGATCCACCGTCAAATTATTTCCGTTGATGATGGGGAAGCCGTGATGATATTGTCTCATCCAACATAGGTCTTGCGAATAGAAAGTTGTTCGTTATAATACCAAGTTCACTTAATCCTCTATTAACGCCATATTGTATCCCCTAAGGTTTCCGCGAACGCCTATCCAACCCCACACGTATGCTAGATTTCACAAAACCTTAGACCCATGGGCCGAACCTGTTGCCCCAACCCTCCTGCTTGGGATTTAGTATGATTTGATAAGGGAAGGGATTCGAGTCACTTGTCGTGATCGGTGGTATATGTTCTCGATGTTTGTTGACAATGTTTACAATCTTCAAAGCTGTCTTCTGTAGGGATGTTTGCATCGCCCGTCTTACTTTAAACCGCTCTGAATATAGGTAAGTTTGGAAACCATACGCCCTCGGTCTGTAACATAATAGACTCACCAGAATCTGTTCGCGGAGTTGCGATCGTGACCTCAATCATCCACCCTTCCCAACAGACCTCCTCATCACCACCTCTGCCCCCAACTAAGCCCCCGCCGAACCAACCACCCTTTCTTCGCCTTTTTTCAAAGAATTGGACTGCTATCTGTCCTCTTACACCTCCGTTCGGACTGTCTGTTGAAGATAGTTGGTTTATGAGAGCGGTTGTGCGAGCATCAATCAAGGTCTCCAACTCCGGTGGGTCGGCAATATGGGGGAGGGTAATATCAAGGTAAGGAAGTTCTTGTAGTGACGGACAGAGAGATGGAAAATATCGATGGAAAAATATTGTATGGAGGACACCTGACATACTTGTTAGGATACAAATCATTTGAAACTTAGCAGGTGAAGCATGCCTTTGACGATGTCTTTGACGGATTGCGAGTCTGCAAAGACCTCGAGAATGTACTCTGGTGCTTTGGGAGGCTCCATGGTTAGTTGCGCAATGAGCGGCTCACGAAGCAGCTCTCCGGTCAAGCAGAAGGTCAGTATATCCGCATCATGACTTTGTTACGATCATTTCGGAAGGCGACATGGAAAAAACACTTATAAGAAGGTCGTATGGTTCTATTGCGAGAAGTCAGTGTACAGTATGACAGACCGTTCATTGGGCAATGCCCCGCCATCTGCGATAGGCCGCATCTCCACAGTACGATGATGTCTTAGGTCATTTTGAAGCATCCTTAGGGAAGGTATCCCCGAATCTGTGGCTGGGGACTATGACAATAGGGACCTCGGCATCAAGTCTCTCTTTCACCAAAAATCCTAATGATTATGATTCTGGTTTTCTAGGCCACAATATTTGTGATACCATCATACGAGTCAAATTGTTATGCTGTAACTCGACTTGATCTTTTGCTCTGGAGCATGTTGGTGTTCGCCATCAGACACCAGGCCTCGTGAACTGGACAACGGACTCTTACGATGATTGGCGCGACGCGCCGCTGGCTGCGAAGGAATCGCAACCGCATAGCCATCGGTGCTGGTGTGGTCGGAGCCGCATATCTGGCAGGCCAATATGTTTTGAACAAGATTTCGGAAGCGCGAGAACGAATGCAACTGGATCAAAGGGCCAAAGAGAAGTAAAGATACCCACTAGGTGAATGAGCATGAAGCCACGACTAACGAGGTGTACAGCCTTCGAAGAAGGTTTGAACAAAACCAAAGGGATTGCACCTTCACTGTATTAGCTCTTTTGCCTACTCTCACCGAGAATGTGGTCGATGCTCTGCCGGTCGAACAGCTCACTCATGAACTACAACAAAAGAAAGCAGAACGTCTCGCGAAACTGGGTCAAGAAGGGTCACCATCAGAACCGAATTCCATGTCCACGACAACTGATGGAGCTGATGTAGCAAGTCTTTCAAGTATGCAAAGCTCAAGTTTCGTGCATGCGAGTCAGATGGGCGAGTCCAAGAGTCAGGACAGCTTCGGTGGCCCCCCTCGAAAGAGCAAGGCACAATTGTGGAATGAGTTGAAGATCAGCTGTACGTATACATCCACTTCTATGTTGGCATTTACTGATCCGATGAGCAGCGATTACCCGCGCCCTGACTCTCCTATACACGGTCTCCCTTCTCACTCTTTTAACCAGAATTCAACTCAATCTTCTGGGCCGACGAAATTACCTCTCCAGTGTCGCCTCGATAGCTTCGCCGGCAGCTAGCTATTCTGGACGAATATCATTACAAAACAATGAAGATGGCAACGATATGAACACTTTCGGTAATGACTTCGATACTAATCGAAGATACTTGACGTTCAGTTGGTGGCTTCTAAATCGAGGCTATCAAGAAATCCTCACAAAGGTGCGGAGTGCGGTACAAGAAGTTTTTGGTCCTATCCCACCTACAGAGCCCATTGCGCCGTCTAGGCTATCTTCCCTAATTCTTCAAGTCCGTCAGAAAGTTGAAGGAGCGACAGAGACGGAGCGACAGGACAAGCGATGGTTGCCATTTCTACTACCGCCGCAAGACGAGGAGGCTACCGTCCTACTCGAATCAGGGGTCATCACTCCGCCATCAGAAAGATCTGCGTCATTTTCACCTTCTCCGCCCCCCTCACAGCTGCGCCGGTTGCTAGACGAGACCGCCGATCTTGTGGATTCACCACATTTCAACAGGATACACACTCTGCTCTTGAACACTTTATTTACTCAGCTCATCGACGTACAAGTATTTACACAAGCCTTCTCCGAAACGCCCTTGACTCAACAGGGAGCCCTACGTAACGACCCGTCTTCTACCGTTACTGTAGTCCCAGTTACTCCTCCGGAGCCTCGAACCAAGTTAGCTAATATTTTGGCCATTCTGACCAAGCAAGCCCATGTAATTGGCCAGACAACTACGTCCACGACCTCTACAGCCGCAGCGGGACTGACACCCTCTGGCGATCTATCAATGGGGAATGCATACGTTGATGCGATGTCCAGAGAAGTCAATGAGGTGGAAGCGTTCGCTGCTGTGATATATGCCGGTAATCTTCACGAGGAGGGCGAAGCACTGGGTAGTAACATACCCGAAGAATCTATGACAAGGAGCAACGATAGCATTTCAGAAGCCGAACTGCGAGAGGGATTAGGTCTAAACCCCAATTCCAACACGACTTCAGTACAGAGCCAACTGGAAAAGGTCTGGGATCGGGCACGCGGGTTTGGAGGGCGGTGATTCATACTCAACTTCTAATGACCGACTTTCATCTAAGAACAGGCTCTTAGGTCTAGATAGTCTGTTACATGTAAGACTAATTTATACGTTAACGACAAATTGGGCTGTAGATATGCATATGTCGGTAGCATCTTTGAAATGAAGGATCCAGCTGTGAATGAAGCCTATGCCGGCAGTACATTACTGCCGCCACTCCACAAGCAGTCCTCACTTTCAAGTTACGGGTCACTGCTTCGCTCTATTGTACATTCCGGACTTTCAGAGCGGTCATTCTCTGTCTGCTATCTCAGTAATCTTGCAACTGCCTGAGCAACGATCTTCTTTTCTACTGGTTTCCCGTCGAGGACACCATTTGGCTCAAAGAGCTTTTGCAGAACTTGTCCTGGCTTTAAGTCTGACGCCGGAGACTTCATGCCTTCAATTGTATCTTTGACAATCTTTTCGATATCTTCTTCCGACATAACGGCAACTTCTCCGATATATTCTTCTACTACGTTAGTCTGTGCGTCTTCCTTTTCTTTGAGATCATCTCGTTTGGCTTCGGCGAACTGCTTGGATGCATCCCGCGACATAGCAGCCTTCTTCCTCAGTAGGGCAAGCACCTGAAGATCTGTCTTGATCGGCGATGAGGTTTTGGAAGCATTGCTGACTTCCGTAATAACAGATCGGAGCACGTTCAGCCTGTTTACCGTCTGAGATATTGCTAGGCAGAATAGGGCCATAAAAACAAACCTTGTTGTATCTTTTGCTCGCATAGCAGTCTTGAGGTCACTGCGGATCTTCGCCATTAGGGGGGACAGTGCTGCATCGGAAGCTGTAGTAGATTGAAATCGTACTCCACGGACCCTAAGGTGCTGCAGACAGCGGGGACAGCGGTATGCGTACATGTTGTGTATGTGTACAGTGCACGTCCTGATGATCAATGTGATAATCTATGTTATCGATCGGAAGTGTCCAAAAAATTCCATGCAAAGTAGGCTTGCGTCTTGAATTTTTGGTACGAAGGACTTCTTAGCTCCGCAGCAAAATCCGGGGTAATGAAGCTTCTTTCGCGATCTCCAAATTTTGGAGCGCGTTCAACATTTGAACCATGATTCTTTTGCGCACTTGAGATGAACTCTGTGCATGACTACTAGATAATCGTTTCTGAGGAACATATGTTATGAGCTGGTTAATGTTTTGTCTGGGTCGCCTAACGGTGAATTCTTGCCAGTGAATCTCTGTCTCAACAAAGAGCAAAGCTCGCCCTCACTCTGTCCCGCGTTGTTTGGAGCTGTCATAAAGACAGTTTCTTCGATATCCTACGATCATGTCTATTCCTTTGCAGACACCTCCTCGACCTCTGCCTGGAACATATTTTCAGACCCCAGCTGCAAAATTACACGCCTCAACGTTCCAGACGTCATATCCACGAATCGCAAAGTCTCCATTCGCTGCACCTTCACCACAATTGCCTAGGACAGGCGAAACTGCTGTGCCGCAGAAAGCACTGGCATTGCCAGCACCCCCGAGCTCTGTGCGGGATTTGAAGCCGGCTGAACGAGCAGCTCAGACCATCAACGAGACGCTTGTTCAAGAATCGCGATTTCCTGAGCTCGAACATTATCTCTCACGTAAGGCTGGTGGATTCTCCCAAATTGTTATATACTAACAGATTCATAGCCGGGCAATCTTCAGACTATGACATTCAAACTGCGACACCATGGGCGCCGTTCCAGAAAACGAAGATGTACAATTTGCCAGACCAGATTTTCGAACAGTACAATAGAGCCCAGGTATCGACATCAATGGGCCTCTTCGCCGAGTTGAACCATGCATGGTTTGCTATTGATAATGCATTGTATATGTGGGATTATACGTCACCAAGTCCTCAATTGCTTGGATTTGAATCTCAGCCGAATAACATTACAGCCGTTAGCCTTGCTATCCCTCGACCAGGTGTTTTTCTGCCGACGATATCACATGTCATTGTTATTGGCACTACTAAAGAGGTACTTCTACTTGGAATGGGCTCAGAGACAGGACAAGGAGGCGTGAAGACCTTTTCTCTCTATCAGACGGGCATGTCAGTGTCTCTGAAGAATCTCATCGTAACGACAATTGCGACATCAGATAGAACCGGAAGGATTTTCTTTGGCGGTGATGGTGACAATGATGTTCATGAGCTCGTATATCAGCAAGAAGAGAGATGGTTCTCTAGTCGTTGTGCAAAAGTCAACCACACAGCAGCCGGCCTTGCCAATCTTGGGCTTCCAGAACTTCCGTTCTTCGGTCAGAAACAAACAGAGACCGTCCAGCAGTTGGTGTGTGACGACTCTAGAAACCTCTTGTACACCCTATCATCTGCCTCAGCGATTCGTGTCTTCCACATCAACTCCGATGGAGCCTTGAATCTTGCAATCACGCGGACGGCCGCGGAAATATTCAGTAACATTGGCCATGTTATCTCTCATAACGACACACTGAATCCGAGAATTCGAATTGTGTCAATCAGCCCCGTTCCAATCTCTGAAGCTAGCAAATACCATCTAGTAGCAACTACTGCTACGGGCTATCGGATCTACCTAAGCGTGCTGAGCAGCTCTGGCTGGGTACAATCTACTTCTGTGCCGAGCAATATGCTTGCTCAGCATGTTAAAACACCTCCAGTCGATCCAGTTAGGAGTTCAGCCACTGGGCAAACTTCGTCTACTCCGGGAGTGAGCTTCCAAACCACAAATTCAGCCAATGGCCCAATAAGAACTCTCACCGTGACCCGGACAGCCCAACGCTTCTCTCCGGGCTACTTCTTTTGTTTTGTGGATAAGGACGGCCAACAGAATACAGACACCCTCTTCATATCCACACCTGATAGTGGAAGACTTGCTCGCCCTCCAGAGCCAGGTCAACCAATTCGCACTGCGGAAACCGCAACGTGGCTCCAACTAGGTAGCCGAGCTGAAGATATCGGTGTATCTATCCCATATAGCCCGCCGACGTCGACTCCAGGCGCATTTTCGAATGAATTAGCAGTTCAATTCGACAAGCCATCACCAGAAATCGCAATTTTGACGAACACAGGAGTTCATATCGTTCGTCGTCGTCGTTTGGTTGATGTCTTTGCAGCACTGGTAAGAAATGGAGGAGGAGAAGAGGGTCTGGAGGGAGATATCAAGCAGTTGATCCGGCACTACGGTCGAACAGAGACACTCGCAACTGCTCTTGCTGTAGCGTGTGGGCAAGGCAGTGAAGTTGCACAGGATTCACGTGTCACTCGGGTAAACGATCCAGAAATATTAGATTTTGCGCGAAAGGTTTTCATTGAGTTCGGGGGCAAGCCCACCGTCAACGAGAACAAGTTCGTCGATCAGTCAATCTCGCCAATGGATACCGTCAAGCCATCTCCTCGTCATGATGCTATTGCAATCTACCTTGCTAGGTTGCTTAGGTCGACGTGGAGAAGTCTCATTGTCAAAGAGGGACGTGGTCCAAATGGCGGTTATGCCGTCTTGCCGGCGGTGCCACTGCAAAAGCTTCAGGACGTTCAGAGAGAGCTTTCATCACTACAGACCTTTTTCACAACGAATAAGAGTTTCATTGATGGACTGAGTGGTCCAGAAGCTCTGACTCGTGCAACAACTAAGCAGGAAGAGGTCGCTCTTCAGGGAGAGCATAGAGCAGTATATTCACTGGTGAGACTAGTTGCCGACACTATTGAAGGATTATCTTTCGTCCTTGTTCTGTTCGAGGAACGGGTGGAAGAGATAGTACCTCTCCTCCCCGAAGAAACGAGACCTCAATTCCTCCAGCTCACTTTTGAAGCTCTCTTCAGTTCTATTAAAGGATATGAAATCGCCAAAGATTTGGTAAAGGCGATTGTCAACCGAAACATTGCAAAAGGATCGAACGTGGAGACTGTTGCAGAAGCACTGAGAAGACGATGCGGCAGCTTTTGTAGTGCAGAGGATGTGGTGCTTTTCAAGGCACAGGAGCTCCTAAAGCGGGCCTCTGAAGCTGGTACCAACACCGAATATGGACGTAATTTGCTCAATGAAAGTCTGGTCCTCTTCCAACAAGTGGCAGACAGTCTTCCGATGGATTATCTGCAATCAGCAGTTAAACAGTACGTTTCCATGCAATTCTATGCAGGATCTATTCTTTTGGCACTAAGAGTGGCGAAAGAGGGCGATAAGGCGGACGAGGCTTTGTCATGGATGACAGATGGGAAGCCCGATTCCGACGGACGACAAGCCAAGTTCGAAGCCCGTACACAATGTTACAATTTTGTTCATGACATAATCAATGCTATGGAGGATGCGGCTCAGAGCAACGGATACCTAGATGGCCAACCGTCCCTTCTTGAAACACGGCGCCGGGAGGCGTATGACGTTATCAGCAAGTCCACTGACGAAGTTTTCCTGACTAACCTTTACGACTGGTATTTGTCTCAAGGATGGGATCATCGATTACTTGAGACAGACTCCTTCTTCATTGTCACTTATCTGGAACGCAAAGCCAGTGATAACATCTCTCACGCGGACTTGTTGTGCAGATACTACAGTCGAGCAAACAGATACTACGATGCGGCGCATGTGCAGCTCATGCTCGCAAAAAGTAATTTTCAATTGCCTCTGGAACGAAGAATAGAATATTTGAGTCGTGCAAAGGCCAATGCATCAACAAATACCCCTGGCACAGGACGTCAGTCAAGGCAGCGTTTGCTCAACGAAATAACAGATTGCCTAGATGTTGCCAATATTCAAGATGATATCTTCCAGCGTCTCAAGGCAGACAAGAGACTTCAAGGAGAGAAGAGAGCTGAAGTACTGAAAGATGTCGGTGGGAGATTGTTGGTTATGGACGAGGTAAGGACGCTCGAACCCCTTGGGAGACAAGGTACTGAGAATGCTAGCTCTTCAATCAGTACGCCGATTCTGCCGGCTACTACGACTTGTGCCTGCTTATCTTCCAGGTAGCAGACCACCGAAACGCCTCCGATATCAAGAACACGTGGCAACTGCTTCTCCAAAAGATTCATGATGGAATGAGTAAATCCCAAGACTCACAACCATGGGAAGCCATAGCTGAACAAGTCCGCGACCTGGGCGCTCGTCTACGACTCTCCGAAACAACGTTCCCTATCAATCTTTTACTTCCATTGCTCGAAAAATACTCGTTCGAACATCAACGTGACAAGGCGGCACCGCACTGGATCGTTGACCTTTTCCTCGACCTTCAAGTTCCTAAACAACGACTTTTCAACATCTTGGAAGCCCTGTTTTACAATAACGAACCACCTTTTAGTGGATCCAACCGTCGTGTCCTAGGAAACGATCTCGTCTATTTGATACAACGCTGGTTCCAGGAGTCGGCAAGAGCAGGTGGTCCACTGTTCGAAAGCGAAGATGTTGCAATTCAAGTCGATCAAATGTTGCAGATGTTATTGCAGATAAAGTTGGACGATCAACAGAGTCAAACTTGTAGGATGTTGAGACAGAGAATTGCTCAGATATTGCATTAGCGAGGCAGTGGATGTCGATGTGGAAAATAGAAAAGATCACTTTTGTTTTTGCCCCTGACTAATTGAATGCATCATGTCTTAAAATAGTGTTGATATGATGGTGATCGGTGTCGGTTCTTTGGATGACAAGACAGGCAGGCAGATAAGGGGAAGAGCATGGCGCTTTGTATTTGTTTTAATAGCTTTTGGGCTAAATTTGTTCTCCTATTTACTCAAGTAGAAAAATGGCTGGATGTAGAGCAGCTACGATAGAGACAATAGACAGATGATGAGCAACATACTGTAAAACAAGCTTGCTCCTGATGTGAGCTTCTCAATCTGATATATGCCACATGAGTATTGCTCAGACACTACACTGGTAGATACTGTACTGGGCGTATCCAACATCGTGAGTTTTGGTTCACACAAAACATGACTCTCATTTGAAATTAGGTTCACTGAACATTTGTAGTACTGTACCATCATATCGTATTACCCTCAATAAAGGTATCCTCGGTGGTATATTCTGATCCAGCCGGATTATCTTCACCATCAATTCTTTCAGATATACAACTTCCTCACTCACTTACCTCATACTTATCGTTTATTAAGCAGGAACAAACTATCTCAGTCTCCAATCCATATTTCCTTGACATCCTTCAACCCTCCTCATTCCCCTCTCCTTTCCACCATCTCCTCCGTGATTCAATATCTACCTACTCTCCTCCCCACCTCAATATTTACTCTTCTTTCATGCCCCAATGTCCACTCCACCCCCTCCCTCATCCTACACTCTACCCCTCCCCGTCTTCCGCACCCACCACCCCACCTACCCCGTCCGCCTCGCCACCGGAGCGATCCTAATCCACCAACCCCCTTCCTCTCCGCCCGTCGCTCTCATCCTCCAACGCTCCCCCACCGACTCTCACCCCCTAGAATGGGAATTCCCCGGCGGCGGCATCGACGAAGCCCATAACCACCAACCCCTACCCTTCTCTTCCTCCTCCTCCTCTTCTTCTTCAGACCCGCAACCGCCTCCCTTAAGCTCTCTTCCCGTCCTCCTAGACTCCTCCATCCACGCAGCATGTTCTCGAGAAATGCTCGAAGAAACCGGCCTCCATGTGTCCCGGATCCACGAAATGATTTATTACCACGAATGGCCGTTTTCAATTCGAAAACGAATTGGAGATTTTCTCTCCGGAATCACCACCACTACCACTCCCACTCCTACTTCCAAACAGTCCGAACCCGAAGCACCTCAAGAAATACAATGCAAACAAGGCTTCACAGGTAAATTCAATTTCCTCGTCGACGTCGACACCCCACCTCCACCAAACACCGTCCTCCAAACCTCGTCGATCTCGACCTCGACCTCAAAACCCAACATCACAGCTCCTCCTTCCCCTTCTCCCTTTGAAATCCATCTCTCCCCCTCAGAACACATAGCATATAAATGGATCACAGAAGACCAAGTGAAGCAATGGTTCCTATCAAAAGAACAAAACGGAGAGGGATTTGTAAGTCGAGAGGAATTGAAGGCTTTGGTAAGAGGGTTTGAGATTTCGAGGGATAGAAGGGGATAAGTTAGTTATTACTGGAAAACTTTGTCTATATAAGTTATACATTTGTAACTTATATTTGTAACTTATATTATATAAATATAAATAGACATGAAATGGATACGGGCTCTTGAGTTTGAAATGAATATGCTGTTCTGTTCTGTTCTGTTCTGTTCGCTTTGCTTTGCTTTGTTTCGTTCTTACCTTCTTTTGCCCTCCGGGGAAAAGATTGAGAGATGGGAAATCCAATATGCTCTCAACGATTTTCTCATATAGAGAAGCACATTGAAGATAGGTACTCTGTACATAGATGGTTTCTGGTTTGACAAAAGTGATATTGTAAAAGAGCAAAAAAGTTGAAGTTTCATGTTTTTGAAATCATAGTGCACAGTCTGTCTGTCTGTTTATCTGTTGCGCTAACACATCATTCCATTCCATCCATGGCAATTTTCTCTTCTCGCTCCATGGCCTCCATAGCCATTCTATCTAACTCTTCAGCCGTGTACTCTTTATCACCTTTTTCATTCTCGTTCCCTGTCATGGTCGAATCTTCCACATTTGCATTGTCACATTCATTGGTACCATGTTGTTTTGGGTTCTTGACATTTATGAGAACGGCGATGGCAGATGATGATGACGGAACTTGTTGGATTTGTTCTTCATCAAATGACAACGAAGGTGGTTGTGGTAATGGAGGTAAAGTACTGTCTTTCCCGTGGGAGGTAGTCGTACTCGTCGTATTAGCAATCTCATCATCTGAATGTAGGTTCTCGGCCGAAGCTGATACACTTGCTCTCGTTCGTCGGCCTGACGCTGCTCGAGTAGACACTTTGTTATCCGCCGGGGGTGTAGCTTGGAGAGCTGCTCTTGTTGATCTTGTGGAACGCGATGGCTCGGGTGTTTGGGTTTTTTGCTTTGAATTGGTCGAAGATGTTAATTGTAAACGAAATTGGGGTGGAGGGATATTAGAGAGAGCTGGATCTAACGGCATTGAATCGTCCTCTGCTTCGTTGGTATAATCTTCGACGCCCGCCAGGAGACTGGTGCCTTCGGTCATTACCACTTCTTGTGTGTCACGCTCTTGATCGGTGTGATTGAGGTCGTTTTCAGAGGTTTGGTTGATTGCAGTATCGTGGATCTCGTTTTCCGGACGAACTTCATGTCGCAGACTGGAAGATCGTTTTGCCGGCGTTCCAGAATATTGTTCGGCAAACTTCCTCTTCGTCCCGGACATGTTTGGTCCCGGTGCCGTACCGGGTTTCCAAGGTGCACGTCGAGGTACACCACTTGATAGTCGTTTTGATTCTCCTTTGGCTGGTCCTTCATCCGGCGATCGTCTGCCCGACAATGAGCCTGTGGGCTCACTGGAATTCCTCCTGGAATCTCCAGACAGAGCTGAACTCATGAGGTCTGCTAGAGTCTCTAATCGTTTTTTGAGCTGGTCGTTTTCTGATTCAAGGCTGGCGATCTTGCCCGTGTCGCCCCCAGCTACACCACCCTTTTTTAGATCATTGACAGCAGATTGCAAGGACTTCACAAGCGCAGATTCTTTGGCACTAGGTCTCGCTTTAGAATCTCTCATATCTTCGACAAGACCGGTAAAGGCTTCCATCTGGGTTTGAAGGGAGTCTAGTGATTCCGAGATGCGTTGGATATCCCGACTTTGTTGGGTCAATGTCTGCATTATAAATCGGTTGTCTCCTGCATCAGAATGATAAGACGCCGGTGCGTGGTCTGTTTCTATGCTCTGATGATATGGCCCAGATCCATCCATCTCTTGCAGCAGAGGATCTATGGGGATCTCCGCACCGCTCGACGTATCCTCATGGCGGTAGCCATTGGCAAATGGTCTGGCAGAATTTCTCGATGAGGGCTGCACCTTGGTTGTTCGTCTATTGTTGAGGGGTGCCGGTGAGACGCTTGCGGAAGAGTCGATCTGCACCTCAATCTCTTCGCGTGATGTGACATGCATCAGATGTATCCTCAACGATCGATAAAAGATACTCCCCCTATAAGAAATATTAGCGACTTCTCATTCTTGATCACTGCATGTCCAGCCTGGACTTACACTAGAGACTCGGACTCAGCGCTTCCAGGTGCAATACACATCTGCCCAATAACCTTGTCACATTTTCGGCATCGTGCCTCTGATACTCTGCATCCACCAACCAACTTTTTCTCCGGTCCCGAAGGGATGACATTCTCTTCTTGAGCAAACGTGGTTCCAAAATGGGTTCCCTTCTTCTTTGTGACGATGTATGTCGATGTCAACCGTAGCCATCGGTTTTCGTAGATACCGAGCTGGGAGTCGCAGTTGAGGCAGCAGACATGGACTCTTGCATCGGGAGAGCTTCGTGGAGGTGGACGGGAAGATGCAGACGGCGCAGGGAGTGATTGTCGTGAAGAGAGCATCTTTGTTTGCCAGTTGCGGCGTGCCGTCTTATGATCTTGTGTACTGAGGTAGGTAGCAACTCGTTGCATTGGCCGACTGTACAGTAAGAGTAGCACGTACCTGCAAAAGTGCTATGGGGGATTTTTCCGGTTCTTTGCAAAGGAGTCGTACGCGTAGAGTGATTTTTGAGCTTGACGCGCTTGCCCGATTAATTACTGTTTCCGCTTGCTATGAACACGTTAATTACAGTACTTCGGTACTACGTTCAGTACATAGGATAGCTTGTACGGTAGCACTGTACTACTACCCCCGTCCTGTTCCTTGATACAGTACGATACAACAAGGGTCTTGGCATCAAAGGACATTTAATATATTTCTCGTTTTACAGATACATGAATACTTCCCAGTGTCATGGAACCACATGGGCAAACGTATTTGATGGAAATAGTGAGTATTGAAGTATTGTTTGTTGATTCACCAATCTCGCTGGTGACAATAACATAAGCATACCTTTCCACCGCACCCATTGCTCCCCCTTTCCCCTGACAACAAGCTTACCATACCACAATGCCGCCAATAACAGCCCTCCTAGTAATCGACATGCAAACATTCTTCCGCTCAATGACTTTCACCGCGCTCCCCAAAATTCAAACTCTGCTCTCTCACTTCTCTAGCTTTCCCGTCCCAGGTCCCATCATCTTTACTCAGCATGGCCATACCAAGGCCGAACTCGCCCAAGATCCGTCACCGAACCAATTGGTTAGAAAATGGGGCATTGACGGAAGTATCGAGGAGGGGAGTGTGGAGTGGGAGCTGTTGGGAGAATTGGGGGAGTGGGTTCCGGAGAGTTTGGGAAAGGTTATGGAAGGCGGGAGGAAGGGAAAAGGGAAGGATGGGAGGGTTAAACGGGTCAAGAAGACTACGTATGATGCCTTTATTGGTTCGGATTTGGCAGAGGGTTTGGCAGAGCAAAAGGTGGAAAGAGTGGTGGTTTGCGGGGTTATGGTGAGTATGAAGAGCTCGGAAATCATTATCATGGAGGGGACGCTAGGCTGTCGTTGACAGTATGCTGACGGGAATATTTGTGTAGACGGACTGCTGCTGCGATACGACGGCTAGAAGCGCCTTCAACAGGGGGTACGAAACGTGGCTGGTTAGCGATGCTTGTGGAAGCGCTAATAAGAGACAGCACGAGGCAGGCTTGAATGGATTTGGCTTTGCCTTTGGTGAAGTTTTGAAAGCAAGAGAAGTCATCGAGAAGTTAAAGTCGGAAACTTGAGAGAAGACCGATGGCAGACTACTCCTAGACATCAAGGAGCGCTTGCTGGTCGAGGCTCGACTATCCTTCTCCTTTAATCATCGGAGTCCCGGACAACTCGTCCAGGAATTCTGTCAAATACTGAGCACACTCCGTTGTTCGATCTACATGCGGAAAATGACCTGCTTTCGTAACAACTCTAATCTTAGATCCTGGAATCTTCTGCTCCAGCCAATCCATGAATTCGTTCCTTTCGTTTGTATCTGTGAACATGGCCCTGCGGAGTTGAGCATCAGCTGAAGTTGACTGGATGATTAGAACTGGACCCGGCCGATCCATGCCAGTCCGAGAGGATCGGCGAGTGCCGACAAATGTCGCGACGTGCTCCAAATCATCCAAGTCAAATTGTTTATGTGCCTTTCTCAAAGAAGCCATATACTCCTTGTTGAGACTCGAATAGTGGTCTATAGCTTGTTCTTGAAACGCTTCAGGCGTTGCAGGGCTGAACATGGTGTACAAGGTCGTAATAACAATATCAGACGACGTGACTCGCGGCAATATTTCGACGGACCCAGCCGGTAAACTCTTCGGCAGAACCGTGTAATTACTACCATCAAGGACGATTAACCCAGCTATCTGTAATATGGGACGTGTGCTAGAGAATGTCTTTCCAGACGAGTCACCTGAAATAGGGTAATCCTCTGACGCTATCGGATAGCCGTACGAGAAGGCAACGGCCCCGATAGCAACCCGAAAGCCCATGGAATGGCCGACCAAAACCACACTTTCTAGATTAAGAGCCTTCACGAATTGGAGGACCAAGACCGCGAATCTCTTCGAGTTCGGTTCAGGGCATGCCGTCGCGGACGTCCGGCCATGACCCGGAAGGTCAAGGGCAATAAATGAGCGGGGTTCATTTCCAGATTTTGAGATGAAGCTCTTGATGAGAGGCTGGAAGTCCATGGCTCTACATGTCCAACCGTGAATGAATAGCATTGTCTGTTTGGCTTTCGTAGACTCATCATTGGCGGTGGATGCTTCGATGTACGATACTTGAGTTGTCGGCTCGAATAATCTCTCGATCTGTGGTCGGTAGCCGGGATCCATTGTGTGTAGATCCAGTCTGTTAGTAAAAGGAGAAGAAAGATATACGTGTTGACAGACGAGTGGTTCATTGCAATAAAACATCAAGTATTGTGAACAGTCATCAAGCACTTGTCATCTATACAAGACTCCTACTTTCAATGTCTTCACACATCTAAATCATGGTCCATGCATGGAGGATTGAGATGTCACGGCCCCCGCTATGCTATCAGGCTTGTTGTTGTTGATATTGAAATCTGACAAATTCTTTCGTAGGCATATTACCATACCTATGTATTCCATAATACACAAAGGCTTCATTCTTAGCCAAGCAAAACCCGTACGACTGAGCCTCGTATACAGTGCAACGAGTCATTCTTTAACATTGAATATGTCTTTCACGCTTTGACTTGCTCACGAGCTCGATGCAATGTTCTCTTAACGTCATGACGCATCGGACTTCTGCCGTCCTTCGAAATCGAAGCTACCACCCCTTATGTGGAGCTTGTTTGGGGTGACTGGGGTATCTCGCCGTCATTGAGATGGATATTGTCCGTTGACCGACCCTTCTTAGACAGATGATCGTTCACCTCGCCAGCTGCCTTACCGAGCACCGACAACAAGATCAGAGGCGGTGATGTACCCAATGAGCACGAAATAGTGGTACACAGTACAAGAAAGCAAGAAAAGAAGCCTATAGATACAGTATGCTCAATGCTTTTACATTCACAGTGCGCATTTTAGACTTGGTTTTCCTTCAGCTTCTCCCGTCGTATTCATGAACATGGACTTTTGATGCCAGACGGCAGTGCATGTCCATTTTTACTCGCCGATGAACGCCTTTAGACATGTAGTTGGAAGATGGACTCGATCTGCAGGAGGAGTGAACCACATTGAAATGCGTTTGGATGATCCTCTCATCATCATCAAACATAGGTTGGACAAATTTCTAATTGCAAGGTATGTACGTGCTAACGCTTTCGTAGCGGAGTTAAGGCTCGTCAAATACATCGGGTATACTGGATGGAGTACGCATGCACAAAAACACAGTCGCTCTCTTTCGCATGGAGATTTCCGTTGGGTTTCCAGATTGTCTTACTTTTGGCAATTATAGTGCTGGTTAACTTCTATCCCGAGTCCTCTAGACGTCTAGAGAAGACAGGGAGGTTTGAAGAAGCCCACGACTTCCTCGAACGGTGTCGAGTGCGTCCAGATACTGTCATGCTGGATCAAGAGTTTGAAGAGATCATAAATGCGACTCGCTTGGAACACCGAGCAGCGAGTATAACCTTCGCAGATATGATCCTAAAGGATGACGAGCCGAAGACCCGGAAGAGAGTGCCCCTTGGTTGTGGTATGCAAGTCACGCAGAAATTGACAGGCATTGACTTTATCTCAACAAATGCACCTGAAATGTTCTCTCTTGCTGGTTTCAGCGGCGACAAGGCCACGATTCTTGCGGGTGACAATTTCTTCGGCTATACTGCTAGTTTAGCACTTGCAATCTGGCTTGCTGACAAGGTCGGTCGAAGAAAATTGATGCTCGCCGGTTGTACGATCCTCGGCATTGTTCTCAAAGTTGGCGGTGTACTGTCTCACGAGACCATCAGAACAGCAAATAACGAGGAGGGAAAAGCACAGCAATACGGCGCGGGTGTTGCTGCGGTGCTGTCTGTTTATTCTGCAGTGTGTGGATCCTTGACTGTCGCCTGGATCTACCGCGTTGAAGTTTTTCCTTTGGCAACCAGAGCCAGAGGGACATCACTGGCTCCAGTCGGATTTTTCGATTGCAGGCGGAGTCGTCAATGAAATAGTTCCTTACCTGATCTCCGCTGTGGGATACTGGATCTTCATTTTTGCTATTGTCAACTTCGCTATGCTCATACCGATCTATCTTTTCTATATCGGTAAGTGATGCGTCGCTTCGCCTTATCTGTAGGAAAGAAAGTTCCCATTCCAAGAAACTAATCCAGTTGGTTATCTAGAGACGACGAATCGACGGCTCGAGGACTTAGATATTCTTCTGGCGGCGGATAGTCTACTTGCATGGAGAGCAGAGGGACATTTCGCAGAGAAACGAAGACAGGGCTTCACTTTAGAGCAAGGTGTATAGATGTATGGGGTCATTGTAGGGGAGCCAACATTGATAGATAGCAGACAATAAAGAAACCGACGCCCATCGCAATATCGTATTCCACATTGGCCAAGGACAGTTTCCCTATAGGACCGTATTGGCACATTTGCAACGGGAAGGGTGAAAGCGGAAAAGGCGAGAGAAAAGGATTCGCGATTGGATTTGTCGATTGGGGAAGATGGATAGATACCTACAGTAGGTAGCTCCAAACTGGAGGCGCATCGTTGATGCTGGAGGGGAGCAACGGGATAATACATAGTAAATATCCGACTCGGCCGGCACCTGCCTTTGGGCCCGTCAGTCCGTCCACTTCCCTCCTCTTCCCTCCTCTGTCCTCCTCTGTTTCAACTGGGATCATCGTTCTCGAGGAATGGACCAGGATTTTTCAACGAGTGTGGTACTTTGGAAGAGGGCGGTTCTCCCGTCTGCTGAAGAAACACGAGTGCCGGTTTTCTGTGTCGGATGGGCGTCGCAATATTCCGAATGATATCATACACCTTGTGCTTTTCAAACGTACCGACCATATGTTACAGTAACTAGGGTTGCTGAATAAGATGTGGTGTAATTTTTTATGTAAGCGGCAGTCGGTGGTTGTGGCCCTAGCTGTAATTACAGCGTACATTACCTAGGTAGACGCGTAAGTCCCAGGCAGTCAATCACCGCTCGTATTGCAAGAAAATCCCATGTCGGGGAATCGCGATGCAAATTCCCGACGGCGATATCGTTTTCGTATTGGAGCTGAACCGGTAGCGGTCGTGAGTCACTGCCCACCTGTGTCTCGCACTCCATCTACACCAAAGGATCTTTGTCTATTCATCCTTCGACAAGTACAAGGCTGCGATTGGTCTATGTCGTCGCAAACAGATCCTATCTTGGTAGGTGGAATGCTCTCGAAAGTCGGAGATGGTCGAGATGTTGGTATAGTGATGTAAGTAGCCTAGGTATAGATTACAGTATACGAAACGCAGTGGGGGACAGTTAACGACACTCTGATCTCCATCAACAAAAGATCCGTAATTTTTCTTTTACTACATAGTATGTATGTCGTGCCGAGTCGAAATACACCTGCACTGTGTATGGTAATTACAGGAGTAGCATACTTTGAGTACTCTGAGTAATACATTAGAGTAGGATCTCGGGGACTCCCTTGCTGGCACGCTAATCTCGTAAAGTTGACCGATTTAAGATGTAGCGCTCGTGAGATGTCACTACGGTAGGCATGGTCCATGTCGTTTCAGAGGGTAAAGGTGGAGTTCGCTTGTAGGTTGGACAGTGGATGGACCCCCGGAAATGAACTGACAAGTCCTCCCTCCCCATAACTAAACTCAGCATATTACTGGTCCTACTGATTTGACCACAGTATGGTCGATACCATCGAGGATAACTCAAGCACAAAACCGAGGCGCTTGTATAACTAATAATGCATCAACAACTATTGGAGCACACTTACTCCGTACGATACAGGGACCCGGGTACTACGTAGTCATCGAATACATAGCGTCAGTGCTTGCGACATGATCTCCAGCGCAGGGGCTTCTCTAGAACCGAGTACCGTACCATGCATGGTAAGCAAAGAATAAGAATGAAACGTGGTGAATGTCTCAACCGGGGTTGATCGTGAATCATTATTGTTCCAGATGTTCCAGATCTTAGGGAATCTCACAGGTACCGTATGACTACTGGCCACTCGGTCAAATCATCATGACTCAGCGGCCGCGTCGATTTCCCGGAGAAGGTTGCATCCGAGATGGTGGACAGGTGGACAGGCACACCGGCGTAGGATGAACTTCGGCCGACAGGTAGGTCGATGTACTGTATGATCTGTTCCATCAAAGCGCTCACACTCATACACATACTCCGATGCTCGATGATGGGTATGTCCTCTGCGACAGCATGCTCATGCATAGACACGCGGGCCATTTGAGGGGAAGCATATATGGAGCACTACAGTAGTACTACACAGTATGTAGAAATGTCTGACTCGGCAAATCTAAGTTCTAGATGTCTAGTACTCTGTACAGAGTAAGGATGGATCCCTGCAGCCATGAGTCTTCCATTACAGAGGAGTGGAGTGGGTTCGGCCTCATGTTGGGATTTTCCATTCCCACCCTGGGAGGTTCGAACCTGCACGAGCATCTGTCTCGGGGGAGCTTGTTGGAACTGTAACCATGACGCCAAAGAACCATCCCATGAATCATACTATGTACTGTACCATGTAATTATGACTGCAAGTCGGAACAATCTTGCCCTGTCATCGTCATGCTCTGATACCAGACCCAGGCAATACTACTCTGTATGCATGCAGACCGGACTATGAAGTAATACCAATACATATCTGTACATGTAGGGTATTATTATGGTACAGTACACTCGGGTATACTCCAGAGTATTAAAAACACAACGGGCTTACTTCCTATCTCCGAGCTCCACCATTGCTTGATCATTCATTACCTGCGGCGCTAATGATCGTTTTCGTTTTCGATACGCGTGTTACTGTATCTGGCTACCCCAGCTCATTAAGCGACCTGGCTACAGGAGGTTAAGTAGGTACCAACCTTACAGTACTTATTCCGTCTTGCAGCCTTCAACCTCGCAAATCCCATCGTCATTACGGCTCGGTCGACCGAATCCTCCTCATTACCTTCATCCTTCGCAACCCTTTCTTTTCTTTCTGCCTGATCCTGTATCACCAGTAGTCAAGGACTCATAGAAGTGTGCAGCATTCCTTCATTCTCGTCGCTCACCTACTTCCTTTTCACTCAACTTCTCTGTTCACATATCCCATTTTCTCCACTTTTGCCCGTACAAAATTAATATTGCCACTGGCTGTTTACGCATACATTTGTTAATTCCTTGAAGCTCAGTCGCTTCCTCTTCTCGACGAACATAGGCCGTATTCAGGGCATTTGCAATCCGGGACAATCACCGGAGGTCGTGGATACCAGTCATTCACATCCTTTCGCGGAAAAGGCCGATTCTTTCAGTAATGGAGTCGGGTGTGGGGGGTGATGTGGTCGCTGGTGCCAAGGACGTCGACAAGCAGGTCCAGAACCAGAAGCTCCAGAAAACAAACGCAGATATCCACGACAATGTCGGGGTGGATGCCCAGATACCGGGCTCGAGTTCAGGGTCCGGTTCTGATGACCCCCAACTGACCAAGCTGGACTCAAAGGTGGTGCATGTGAAGCAGGAGAAGAGCGGCGACGAATTGTTCGCCCATCTTCCTGAGCACGAAAGGACAATCTTAAAAAGCCAACTGGACATCCCTGAGGTGAAGGTTTCTTATCGTACGCTGTACCGATATGCGACTAGATGGGATCTCATCATTCTCTTTCTAAGTGCCTTGTCTTCCATCATATCTGGGGCCCTCCTGCCTCTCATGACTGTCATCTTTGGCCAGCTCTCGGGACAATTCACAGGCTTATTTTTGGGGACCGTCGACCCATCTCATTTCGAACACCAGGTGGAAAAGTTTACGCTCTATTTCGTTTATTTGGCCATTGGTGAATACGCTTTTACCTACATCTCCACCTTGGGCTTCATCTATACTGGCGAGCATAATGCAGCAAAAATCAGAGAACAATACCTCGCAGCTATTCTCCGTCAGAACATCGCCTATTTCGACAGACTCGGCTCTGGCGAGATTACTACTCGAATCACAGCAGACACAAACCTCGTCCAAGACGGATTGTCGCAAAAAGTTTGTTTGACATTGACGGCCGTGGCGACTTTTATTGCTGCCTTTGTCATTGGCTTCGTTACTTTCTGGAAACTCACATTGATCTGCAGCTCGACTGTCGTGGCTATTGTATTGGTCATGGGATCCGGATCCTTTTTTATTGTTACTTACAGCAAGAAATCATTGCAGGCTTATGCCTCGGGTGGCACTGTAGTCGAAGAAGTCTTCAGTTCTATTCGCAACGCGGTGGCCTTTGGGACTCAAGATAGACTTGCGCGCCAGTATGACGAGTTCCTGGAAGTGGCCCAGCTCTTTGGTACCAAGCAGAAGACGGTTCTAGGGTTCATGTTTGGTAGCATGATGTGCATCGTCTTCCTCAACTATGGACTTGCGTTCTGGATGGGATCAAGATTCGTTGTGGATGGTGAGACAAATCTGGCCAACGTCTTGACCATCATTCTTGCTGTCATGATTGGTGCTTTCAGTCTGGGCACCGTTAGCCCCAATGTACAGGCCTTCACGCAAGCGATCGCCGCAGGCACCAAGATTTTCGCAACGATCGACAGGGAGTCACCGTTAGACCCGACTCTAGATACTGGCGACAAGCTTGAGCACGTTGAAGGTGTCATTGAATTGAAGGACATTAAACATATTTACCCTTCACGCCCCGAAGTCACCGTCATGGATGGTGTCGACCTTTTCATTCCTGCGGGCAAAACAACGGCTTTGGTAGGTGCATCGGGCTCAGGCAAGTCCACAATCGTCGGACTGGTTGAAAGATTTTACAACCCCGTCGGCGGACAAGTCACGCTGGACGGTCATGACATCGCAACCTTGAATTTGAGGTGGTTGAGACAACAAGTGGCTCTCGTCCAGCAAGAACCAGTCCTGTTTGGTGAGACTATCTACAACAACATCAAGCATGGATTAATTGGATCTCGCTTTGAACATGAGCCCGAGGAGAAACAAAGAGAACGTATCTACGACGCTGCGAAGAAGGCAAATGCCCATGATTTCATCACAAGCCTGCCAGAAGGCTATAACACAGATGTAGGGGAGCGTGGGTTCTTGCTTTCTGGTGGCCAGAAGCAGAGAATTGCAATCAGTCGGGCCATTGTCAGCGATCCGAAGATCCTCTTACTCGATGAAGCCACCAGTGCGCTTGATACAAAGTCTGAGGGTGTTGTCCAGGCAGCTTTGGATGCTGCTGCACAGGGAAGGACCACTATCGTTATTGCTCATCGACTCTCGACCATCAAACATGCTCACAATATCGTTGTTATGCAACAAGGCCGGATCGTGGAGCAGGGCACGCATAACGATCTCCTTGACAAGCAGGCTGCATATTTCAACCTCGTCCAAGCCCAACGGATTGGTGGAGATCAGACAGAGGCAGAAGATGGAACCGAGACACCAGAGGCAATGGAAGAGAAGCTGGAGCGTTCTCAGTCAAAGACGAGCGACGGTCTGCCATCGGAAGATCCAGAGGATGAGAAACTACGACTTGGCCGCACAAATACCTCCAAATCTGTCTCTAGTATGGTTCTTAGCAAGAAGCAATCAGGGGCCAAGAACCAATATTCATTGCTGTACCTCATCGGTTTCATCGCCAAGTTCAACCAAAAGGAAATGTTCTTGATGATTGTGGGTCTCATTTTCTCAGCTTTGTCCGGAGGTGGTCATCCTACACAAGGTATCTTGTTCTCGAAAACTATCGTTTCTATGAGCAAGCCAGCCTCTCAATACAGTGAATTGCGCAGCGAAGTCAATTTCTGGTGTTTGATGTATCTCATGCTTGGTTTGGTCCAGCTTCTCACCCTTGCCATTTCACACGGTATCTTTTCCGTCTGTTCCGAGAGACTGATCAGAAGGGCACGTGATCGAGCTTTCAGAACGCTTATGAGGCAAGATGTTTCTTTCTTCGACAAGGACGAGAATTCCACCGGTGCTTTGACATCTTTCCTGTCAACGGAAACAACCTCGCTTGCGAACATTAGTGCTAGTACTCTTGGAACGATTCTTTCGTCGCTGACAACCCTGCTGGCCTGCTGTATTATCTCTCTCGCTATTGGATGGAAGCTAGCTCTTGTCTGCATCTCTACACTCCCAGTTCTCCTCGGATGTGGGTTCATTCGATTCTGGATTATTGCTCGTTTTGAGAACACGCAAAAGAAGAATTACGAAGGATCTGCTGCATATGCATGCGAAAACACGAATGCCATTCGGACGGTAGCATCGCTGACTCGAGAACTCGATGTTTGGGACAACTATCATGGCCTTTTGGTTGTGCAAGGTCGCAACTCTCTCATCTCCTTCGCCAAGTCCTCCCACTTATATGCTGCCTCACAATCTCTAATACTGCTATGTTCCGCCTTGGGATTCTGGTATGGAGGTCAACTAGTCGGTCGGGGAGAATACACGCTTTTCCAATTCTTTGTTTGTTTCACTGAGGTTATCTTCGGCGCCCAATCTGCAGGAACAGTATTCTCCTTCGCCGGTGATATGGGCAAAGCGAGGAATGCCGCCGCGGCTCTTGCAGCACTATTCGACCACCAGCCAGCAATCGATACCTGGTCAACCGATGGCAGGAAGATTGAAACTGTCACTGGTGAAATTGAATTCCGTGACGTCCACTTCCGCTACCCCACTCGCCCTGAGCAACCAGTTCTTCGCGGCCTCAACCTGACCGTCCGACCCGGCCAGTACATTGCCCTTGTTGGGGCTTCTGGCTGTGGTAAATCTACTACCATCGCCCTTCTAGAACGTTTCTACGACCCCCTCGCTGGTTCCATCCTTGTCGACAACGAGGACATCTCTGCTCTCAACCTCAACGATTACCGCAGCCACATCGCCCTTGTGTCTCAAGAGCCAACCTTGTATCAAGGCTCGATCAGAGACAACATCCTTCTCGGTCTTGCCAACCATGCCGATGACGTTCCCGACTCTCTTATTGAAAAAGCTTGTCGGGATGCCAATATTTACGATTTTATCATGTCACTCCCCGAGGGATTCTCCACTATCGTCGGCTCTAAAGGCTCCCTGTTATCCGGTGGCCAGAAACAACGTATTGCTATTGCTCGCGCTTTACTTCGTGATCCAAAGATTCTCCTTCTGGACGAAGCAACTTCCGCCCTTGATTCCGAATCCGAAAAGGTCGTTCAAGCTGCTTTGGATGCAGCAGCGAAAGGTAGAACCACCGTTGCAGTCGCCCATCGGTTGAGTACGATCCAGAAAGCGGATGTGATTTATGTTTTTGACAAGGGAAGGATCGTGGAAAAGGGAACCCACTCCGAACTGATGGCATTGAAGGGAAGATACAGAGAACTCGTCAGTTTACAGAGCTTGGAAAGAGCTCATTAGACAATCGAACATTGAAATGCCGGGAAGAAGGGAATGCGAATATAGAAAGTGTTTCTTGATATCAGTCTGATGGAGTTACTTTTTTTTTGACGTGGCAGTTTTTGAAAGACCACATTATATTCCCCCTCACCTGTCCTGTCCTGGTCTGTGTTATGTACCTGGCGTTTTTATTTGGTTGGGCATTATGTATAAATCAGAGTAAATGGAGGAATGAATTTTACTGTTTGACCCCTTTTCTATATCAAAGGCACAAAATCTCTTTCTCATCTTTCCATCCGGGGAGTTTCTTTGTTTCTCTTTTTCCGTGGGTCTGGTCTGGTCTGGTAGTAAAATGTACATTATCGAGTCTTTTCTCCTACAGAATACGGAATACAAAAAGAAAACAAACGAACGAACGAACTGTTTCTTGAATTACTTCAATAAGTACTACAGTATTACTACTCCTTTCAACAACCAATTTACTTACTCTTACTTACCTGACTTTAGATTGCTTTGCCACTTTTTCATCCTTTTGAAAAAAATCCGAATTCTAAAATAACGTAAGTTATACTATGTATTTGTTTCTGTTTCTGTTTCTCTGGGGTGCTGGGATGGACGATATTACATGTACTGTAATATGAGATTTGCAGTAGTTTTGGTCTTTTGTTTAACTAACTATATCGTGAAGATTTTATCGGAGAGTATTTGATAAATACAGAACGTAAGTATGATCTACAATACAGATAGTAACTAATATACAGTAAGGTGGATGTTTTATCTATCTACCTAGATACATACATACATATGTATAGAAGGAAGGAAGGAAGGAAGATAGATACCTACACTACCTACCTACCTACCTACCTACATGTAACCTAGATACAGTAGATACATCAAATCCTCATAACAATAGCTATCAGGTAATTAATTGACTAACCAACTGAATACCATACATCCATCACCTCCTCCTTCATTATTGTTTTCCGAATCAATAATCATCCTCCAAAAACCTCGTAACATAATCCGCTACAACGCCAGGTTTCTCACACATAGGTAAGTGGCCCGCATCGTCTACGATTTGGAATCCGACTTTTACAGAATTCGAAGTGCCTAATTCTTTGCTCAGGGCTTCCATTGCCTTTGGCAGAACGCCATCTTTGGCGCCGACGAGAAAGGCTCCTTTGCCTGTGTATCCGGGTAGAAGGGGTTTGTAGTCATAATCGAATAGGGCTTCGACGCCTTTTTTGAAGCCGGGGAGGGAATTGGTGGTGACCATGTGTTTTACTCGGGCGAATTCGGAAGTCAAGGCCGGGTCTTCGTAGGATGTGGGTGCGAACCAGCGGCGGACGGTCATTTCGGCAAGCTCGGTGCCGACGATTGGCTCGGCGGGCGCGGACGGGGATTGGTCTCCGAAGGGGGAGATGAGGTTTGCGGTCGACCCTTGTTTTTCCGCGACGGCGATTCGGGAGCCCCAGGCTTCGCTGTTGCCGGCGGGTGATTTTGCGGACGTATCGCAGGAGATGAAGGATTGAATGCGGGAGGGGTGAGTGAGGGCAGTGGCTAAGGCGGTCGCACCGCCGAGGGAGACGCCGATCAGACAGGCAGCAGTGGGGATGCGGAGGGTGTTCAGTAGGTGGATTATATCGGAAGATAAGAGGTTGACGGTTACAGGGGTGGTGGCGCCAGTGTTGGAAGAGCGGCCGCGAGAGAGGTATCGAAGTACGCGATATTTGCGGTTCGGTGCGTGCGAGAAGAAATGTGAGATGAAGGAATCCCAGATCCCGTAGGTGACGAGGACAGAGTTGACGAGAACGATGACCGGCGAGTCGGGATTGGATGTGTTACCTTCGAGGCGGTAAGGGAGGATGCAATTGTCTGGCGTAGTGACGTAGGATTCGATTGCGGCACCAAAACCAGGGGATGTGGAAGGAATTGTCTTGGTAAGCCCATCGGTAGAGGTCCAGGATGTGATGCCAGAGAGGTGACGTGGTGCAGCACCGAAAGTGTAAACGAGGGTGTAGTTCCGAACTTTGGCTTCAGTGATATCAAAGGAGGCTGTCTTGGAGATGTCCAGTTTGTTGGCGTCGGTGCCCGGAATAAATTCATGGATGGTCAGGTATTCGACCTTGCCATCCGTCCTTGCTTCGATGTGGGAGGTCGTGTATCTTCGAGTCCTTCTCCATCCAGGAAAAGCCTTAATCTTTGGGATTTCAGACTCTGAGTACCATTTGTCGACCTGTGGCTTGACCGAGGAGTCCACTACCAAGCTCACAGCAACGAGCACGTTTCCTTCTGCGTTCTTGTCGAAATTGTGCGGAGATTCTAATTGGGAAAATTGCTCTTGGTTGACATCCTCGCCCACCAAGTCCAACAATTTTCGGTCTACAAAAATCTGCTTCATGGTGTCAATTTCCCTCTGACTCTTGGCTGGGGGACCTCTCAACCTCATATACGGCTCCTGTGTTAGTTCGTACATATCGGTAATGTCGTAGCAAGCCATCCATTCCGGTAGGGACTGAGAGCCGCTGTTGATATCGGGGAGATCGGTGGCCCGATAGCGGAAGCCGTTGGGAATGAAGGGAAGACGAAGTCGAGTTGGACCATGCTCGTTGTTGTACCAATCGTGGAACTGGGTAAGAGGTAGACTCTCTTTGGGTTGCATGGTCACATAAAGCAACCCCGGGACTGGATTTGGAGGAGCCATAATTCAGGATGGGAGTTTGACGTAGGCGCAGAGGCATACAATGCAGTCCTAGGAGAGTATGCTTTGAGAGACTCGTTGTGAAGAGAGATACTGTATTTTGGTTGAAGTCTGTCTGGGTAAGAATGGGAGAGCGGATGGTGGTATATGGTTCCAATGAGCAGTGTCAATTGCACAGGAACTGACGGAATGTTGACAAGGAAAGGTAAGGAAATGTCTGACCCAAGACGACTAGGACGATTAGAAGTTAGTGCTGTCGTTGACTTGATCTATCTGAGTTTGGATCTTCCACCCTTTGACATATATCGCCGTCAACACGTGAAATGGAATTAGTGTGAGAAGGCAATGCCCCTCCGATCCAATTGGATAGGTTTGACGTATGCGCTGTAATTTTGAGTGAAATGGCTGTATCGTAACTTTACCACTGCCCCGCGATCTTCGTTCTAATCGATCTTTTTATTGCCGTTATCGACTTCCGGTGCCCACGTGGAGAATAGGAATCTTCCCGCCTGCATCATCCGACAGTCCATTAAATTTTGTCTTCAACCAGGACAGCTCTCCGACAACGGCTATCCGAGCCAGGGAAGCTCTCGGCAGAGCCATACGGGTTGATGATCTGATGAGCCCCTGGCTCATGCTGCATCGCACTAAGGTTCCAGATCCTCTAAGCGCAGGTACAACAACATGTCACTAGGTGGTAGGGAGAGCTATAGTTTGATATCGGATAATGATAAGCCTTGTCTTCAGCTTGTGGTCATATTTCACAGTGACTATGGACATCTAATCGTACCAAATGGCATTCATTCCAAAACCAGGCTCCTTGATATCAAGATGTGCTACTCTAGACAGGTACTCTTCATGCCAACGATATATCTCAATCCAGCCGTCTTGATCATCAGTCAATGCCAAGAATTCATCTGTCCACGGGCATGGGCTGACCGCATTAGAATGTCCGCCGCTCGTAGGAGTTGGATTCATGCAGATCTGTCTTTCCACCTGACCTTGGGGCCCAAGCTTATATGCGCTAATGTAGCCGGTCACGCTGTGGGAATTTGATCGCGCTGTTGCAAACAGGTAGTCGCCGCTTTGAGAGCAGAAAACAACATCGGAGCGGTACATCTTCTTCATGTCTCGGACACCTATTTCCGACATCAGCTTTCTTGTAAACTCAGAGGGAGCGCAAGGGAGCAAGGGGAGCGTACCTGGAGGGACAAGAGGGTAGGTGATATGCGTGAAGACTGGCATATGAGTCTCTTCATCAATCACATAAACACCTAATCGATTCCCGGCTTCCATCAGGACATAAAGGTAATGCCCACTGGGGTGTATCTCAACCCATCTTGGGTGGTCTCCAGCAGTGGGTGCGTCAATACTGCCCACAAGGGTCAGCTTTCCCTCGCTGTCTTTCTTATGCGTCCATATCTTATCAGCCCACATGTCGGCAGAATAGAGATAGGTCTCGCTAGGATCAAAGACCATGCCATGTATCGCGGACTTGTCGCAGTATTCATAATTCTGTATGTTCTGATCCAGCTTTCCATTCTTGTCCACCGAAAATACATTTCCATACCCGGCATAGTCGTAGAAGGGATTGCCATAGACGCAATAAGGTGGTTTCTTTGCTGCGAGCACAAATATAGCTCTTGTCTTTGTATCGGCGCTTGGGGCGAGGGCTAGAATGTTATGTCAACTTCCACTCCTCGCAATTTGCTAAGGACACTTACGATGACCTCCCATGGGATGTGAGACTTCGTGAGTGAGTTCACCGGGAGCCTTGACAGCATGGCTTGACCACTTCTTCATTGATGCACCGTATATATTCTTGCGAGCATGCTACCACGGCAATAAATTAGCCAAAGGTCTTGGACGTCACATCTGTTTTGAGAGCAGCATTTAGCAGCCACTCACATCAAACGTCATCCATGAAATAGGCTCATCTTCGGGGATGGCCGTCCTCTTGACCAGTTTCAACGTATACGCTTCATCGTCGAACTCAACCGTGAAGATGGCGCCGGGAGGGGTCCAGGTCCCTATCATCAAGTGATGCTTCATTTTCAATGAGGTTGTCGAAGAGAAGGCTGCAGAGAATCGTCTACTATTCAGCTGCCTCGTAAATGGTCTTAGAGATGGAGCAGAAGAACAATTGGCCACCAGCACACTGCGAAGCATACGTGAATGTCGACCAGAACAACAAAATGACTTTCTCCAGACGCGAAGACCAATGACCTCACGTACCAAAGCTCTCACCACGGAAGTATTCAAGCGACAGCATTGGCCAGCAGACCCTGAAAGAGGACGGGAATGTTCTGTCCACTCCAGCTTTGACCTGCTTTGAACTTACCGGGGTAGGAGGCAGCTAGGTTTGTGAAGACACCAATCATATA
The DNA here is from genome assembly GCA_001006345.1 of Phaeomoniella chlamydospora. Classification (NCBI taxonomy): domain Eukaryota; kingdom Fungi; phylum Ascomycota; class Eurotiomycetes; order Phaeomoniellales; family Phaeomoniellaceae; genus Phaeomoniella; species Phaeomoniella chlamydospora. The sequence continues at coordinate 26,542 of LCWF01000132.1, read as the reverse complement.
TCGCGTATAGCAAGATTCACCCATTTTCAGTGTAGAGAGTAATTACTATGTAGCAACGATGCCCCATCTCCAATTCATTACCGCGTACGATGCCATTACCATCTGAATACAGGACCGACATTGTGGTGGGGAAGTGGGATGAAGTGGAGCCGGAGTCATTTGCGGCAACAGAAGGCGGCAAAGGTCTTTCCCTCACTGTTCTAGGCAAGAAAAGAAGCGCCGAAAGGAAAAGGGAAACCCCAAGGAGATCAAGGTTGCGTCAAAATGCTGGGAGTTGGCTCCGCTATCTCTAATAAAATTCATTCAATTGGTTTCGACAGAGGAGACCACGACTGCAGGACCTCAATCTGGGGCATCCCACCCCGTAAAGGCTCGGCTGCGCAATCCGGCAAACCTTCATGCTCCCCGAGGCTGAGCAAACTGCTGAGTCCAGACAGACAATGAACCAGCCGATGGATTTGCCGCCATGATCCTTCTTCGCCGTCTCTCACTCCCGTTTTTCTGGAGATGTGGGGTAGAGGTAAGGTATAAGAAGAGGCAGAGTTGCTCTTCATCCGTAATGTCTGTAGCAACGTATATTCCTATTGATTTTCGGTCCCGTGTTCTGTTGCCCTCGTTCGTGTCTGTCTCTAGGCTCCCGGTCCACAATTGAACATATTCCCAAAACCATCGTCAAAATGTCCGGCCACATTGGAACTGGCACCACTACCAAGGTCGCTTTCGACCCTGACTTCACCAAACATGTCATTGAGACCATTGGCCCTGCCACTGGTGACAGGGCAAGATTCGTCATGTCATCCCTGATTCAGCATCTCCACGACTTCGTCCGTGAGACCGAGTTGACTCCTGAGGAGTGGATGATGGGTGTCCAATTCGTCAACTCCATCGGTCAAATCAGCGATTCTAAGAGAAACGAGGGCCAGCGCATTTGCGATGTCCTTGGCATCGAATCGTAAGTCTACCTCCTACAGCTCGTTATACTCGGTTTCTGACATTTCTCTAAGTCTCGTCGATGAGGTCGCAAACAAGCTCATGCTCGAGACCGATGATCTTCCTACCTCTTCTACTATCTTGGGTCCATTTTGGAGCCCACACGCCCCATTCCGCAACCTTGGTGACAGCATCATCCAAGACCCAACTCCAAATGGTCAAATCACCTTGATGCACGGAACTGTCACTGACGTTGTTACCGGGAAGCCTATCGTAAACGCGATTGTGGATATCTGGCAAGCTTCCGCCAACGGCAAATACGACTTCCAAGATGATGAGCAATCAGACAACAACCTTCGAGGAAAATTCAGGACAGACGAGAATGGCAATTACCACTACTACTGCTATCACCCAACTGCATACTCGCTACCAACGGATGGCCCGGCTGGTGTTCTTTTGAAACTTCTTGATCGTCACCCAATGCGCCCGGCCCACATTCACTTGATGGTCAGCGCAGAAGGCTACAAGCCCGTTACTACCCAGCTGTACCCACGCGATGACCCATATGTCGCCACTGACACAGTATTTGCCGTCAAGGATGACCTTTTGCTCGACTTCAAGCCATCCACGGATCCAAAGGCCAAGTTGGATTTGGAATACAACGTTACTTTGGCTCCTCAAAAAGCAGGTTCCAAGAAGGCATGGCTTCACACCGTTTTCTAGATGCGACGATTACGAAGCGCACTTTGCGGCGGTGGCTCATGTTTCAAGCGAGTGATTAAGCATTAAAAATTAAAGGCGTTTGAGGCGTTTGGAAGCCCACCTTGATTCGAGGATGGCGGGGTATCTGGTATGTATACTCTGTATACCAATTGGATTGGAAGCTGCCCCGCATGATGGAGGCACCCTCAGAACATTGTTGTATATAACCACGTTTTGTCTGATGAGATATGTGCTTTTAATTGCACACCATGAATCTTCACCATATCAAGGATTCTGCAAAAGCGGACCTCTTTCAAGAAGTTTCCACGTGAATCATTGATCTACGACCTTTAGTCAAGTAACGACAGCAAGATAATCTGACTAGATCACTGCCATATAAAGGTCCCCGGATCTTCCACTCTGTAGTATTCTTTGCATCTTTCTACATTTCCATTTTCATACGTCTGAATTGACCCTCAGGTTTGAAAGCACATCAAAGCCAGACCACCAACACGTAGTGTTCGAGTGGCAATCGTTATAATCCTTGCGAACCATCCTGAACGCTGGCCTCCCACCTCATCCCCCGCTGCGCTTCCCTCCTCTCAACCTCTCATCATTTCCTTCTCACCAATCTCACTCTCATCATCTTCCAATCCCGCCGCCATCTAACAAGTTCCTCATCCCTCTCCAAAATGCGTCTGCCCTACGCCCCCAACACCCCACCTCCGGCCTCGACCGACCCTGAAACCCACGCAATCTACACTCGAATCTCCTCTCGCCGACACCCCCGGCCCCTAATCCCTCTCGACCTGACGCTGCTCCACTCCCCGCCCGTCGCCGACGGCTACAACGCCTTCGTCGGTGCCCTGCGCACCAAAACCATCTTCCCGGCCTCCCTCCTCGAACTCGCCATCTGCCGCATCGCGGTCCTCAACTCCGCCGTCTACGAATGGGATATCCACGCCGCCATCGCCGTAAAAGAAGGCATCCCGAAACACGTCCTCGAATTCGCCCGTTTCAAAACCCCCGACGAAGTCGAAAATCACGCCTTCGCCGACCACCCCACGGATCAACAAGATTCACACTCTCCCGATCTCACTCCCGCGCAGATCGTAACCCTCTGGTATACCGACGAACTCACGCGAAAAGTCAAAGTCCAGGACCCGACTTTCGAGAAATTAAAGTCCCTGTTCAACGAGCGAGAGATCGTCGAATTGACGACCACGATCGCGGGGTATAATTGTGTGAGTCGGATTTTGGTCGGCTTGGATGTGGGGGAGAATAATGGGAAGGAAATGAAGAATTTGGAGGAGCTTTATGGCAAGTAGGTCAATGAACAAGGGGTTCAGGCTGGAATGATTGTGAAATGGAAAATGATGGGAGTGAGGGAGTGAGGACTGTAGCTGAGAAAAGGTGGACGTTTCTGAAGGGGTTGCTGTCTAAGATGGTCAAGAGTTTGTAAATCAAGTTGGTGAGAAGGATCAGGGTATCATTTTGAAAGGACTAGCTAGGTCTTTGTACGAAATGTGACGATGGTGACTATGATTTACAACCCAAAGTTCCTTTAAAAGCAGGGCAAAGCGAGATACGAGGCTCCCCTAACGGTGTTTCGCCCTACTTTCTTGCCAGTAGACACACTTTTCCATAACGCCGACGCTCGTGCTTATTGTTAATCAAGGGTATTGAAGGACTTCTCCAGATTCAGGTCTTCCCCGTCCTCTGCAACCGATAGGAGCAAGGACAGCAAGAGCGGCCAAATTACTCGACCTCGTTGCTCTTCTTAAATCTTTCCCTGCTCCATTCGACCAACCAATCTCTTCACTCCAGCCCATTCATCCATGCTTGCTTGTCCACTTGCGCCACTGAGACCTTTGCCAACATCGAAGACAGTAACAACACCATCCAAACCCCCAACTGCGATTTTCTTTCCTTCACGCTCCTCCCAGGCGAGTTTATTCAGCCCGTTCGTCAAAATTACACCCTTACCTCTTGAAGGGCTTGCCTTGGCAACGGGGACTTCAAGATCGAGGTTAAGATCAAATACCTCGAGGTCGCCGGCACCAGTCACACAGGCGAAGACTCCGGGTCGGTGTGGAGACCATTTAGCGTCGTAAACAAGGTCTTCACGGGGGATGTCAAGGAGAGGTGTGATGACTTGAGGGCCCGATGTGGTGGAAGTTGAAGCCATGGAATTTGTGGCTGCGGCGATAGCAGCCGCTGCCGCCGAACTTGCACCGGCTGGCCGAATCCGCCAGAGTTTCAGAGACCAGTCAATGGAAGATGAAAGCATGAGGTCGCTTAGGTCGACGGGACCTCGGGCGGGATGGAAATGGGTAGACATGATAGGGGCTGTGTGACCTCGATATGCGAGACGGGTGTCAGTTCCAGCTTTGGCACCAGCACGGTCATAACGATGACAGGGATATATTGACCCTTCCTCGGTTCCCACGACAAAGAAAGTAGGGTCTGAAGATGGAAAAGCACTCGTAGTTGGTGCAAGATCTTCGGTTTTTGCGGGCGGAGGTGTCGTAAGTTCGAGGTATTCTTGAGGTTGAGATAGCATATCGATGCTCCAAGAGCAGACCACGCCATCTGTAGATGTCGTAATGATATTATGAGCGTTAGGTGTTCCAATGATTGATATTGAGTAGACGGGGTGGGTGTGACCAAGGTGAGAACCGGACAATGGCGTTTTCTGTACTGGTGCTCCAGTCCGTCCTGACGTCCTCATATCCCAGAGCAGAACCTGCCCCGAGTAACTACCGCCAATGACCAACTGTGGATGGAATGGTGAGAAACGAGCAGATAGAACATCGCTAGTGGCGGTGAAGGTATATTCAGGTCGCGAAGGAACATGAGAATTCCAAAGTAGTACAAGGCCTGCGGCTTCATTCGGTGCGGATGGGTTTCTGTTATATGATGATAGGAAGAGCTCCTGGTACTGCGGCGAAAATTGAAGGTCGCTTATCTGACGCTTTCGGCAATGTTTTTCGTCGAAGAACTGAACGCTCTCTTTCAATGAGAGGGCTTTACGACTGGTCCTTGCATATGGAGAGTCATCATCATCATTGTCTGCGTCGAGTTTGCTCAGAGTATAATCGGCCAGAATATCGTATTCGTCGTCAAGTGCCCTTTCAATCACTTTGCTTGACCGCTCGATGAAAGAGAGGAAATCTGTCGAGGAAGTTACGGCGTTTAATTCATCTGATGTGAGCTGCCGTAGGGGGTATCTCTGCTTTGCTTCTGGCTTGAGCGAACCCTCCGAGGCCAAGCCCTTCGTAGCTTTGAGCTCCTCCTCTACTTCTTTGCGTAGACTCTCTCTGATAGCCTCATCACGCTCACGTTGCGCTTTAGGGGATACCTCCCCATTCTCGCCCACCACTTGAAGACCTCCAGTTCCAGTTCCAGTGTCTGTACCTATCTCCACAGTCTGGACCGCCTTGCTGTATGTGACTACTTCCTTCTTCGGCGGTGCTTCAGGGGCTACTTCGAACACCGTCGTCGGGCTGTCTGCGGACAAGGTCTGCGTCGAGGCACTCTGCATTGACGCCCTGGGCGCCGTGTTAGATGTTGCAACATCTGCGCTTATTTGGCCGGCACTCTGTAGCGATGTTGGTCGGCTTGGTTTTGACGTGGGCGACGGTCCTGGGCTTTCTTGTCTCGATGAACTTGGCCTATCAAGTAGGCTGGATATGAGGTCGTCTAACTCTTCTTTACTCTGCACTCGTGATGACCTAGGAGATCCTGTCTATATCCAAAATATTAGATTGACCCATCTCTTCTTCCTCGTGCTACTTACCTTTCCGATCTCCCCAAATGACTGTCTTGCAGCTGCGAACTCTTGCTGTCTTAACTCTCTCTGCTTCTTGATTTCCGCAAGTCGGGCCTTTTTGGCCAATATCTCCTCCCTGCGACTCGACATATTAAGTAATAATGTTTCACTTCATACTACTAGTCCCTGAGTTGCTAGAAGTTGACAAACGCATTCGAACGCGAAGTAAACGACGCGATCTACAGATCACGTGACGATGAAGTTGGAGTTATGGAAGTTGTCGGACAAAATCGCTGGAGCTGCCCCAGACGGCTTAAGCTTCTTTTTCGCATCCCAATCCAATCGCTTCCTCAAGGCTTTTGTGAACTCTAGAAAAGGGAAGGACGTCAATTTCTACCTTCATTGCGCGGAAGGTCTACTGGCTTCGGATCTACTCGGCTTTTGGACATATACTCAAAATCCCGACAAATCACGTCAAAGATGTCTACGTCGCAAGGAGTAAACGTGTGTCCCCATTGTTCGAATTTAGCTCCAGAAGGCCATTCAATAGTCCAATTTCTAACAAATATCCTCGTATAGGTCCTTCGCTGGTCTGCGTTGGCTGTGGGAGTCTTCTATGGCTTTTACCACCAATCCAACATCACTGCCAAGGGCAAAGCTGAGGAAGCACAACGACAGTACCATCACAAGGAGTCATTAATAAAGAAGGCGAAGGAAGAATATCTGAAAAAGACAAATCCACAACAGGCTCAGGCAGGAGGTGGTAAGTGGCCATCAAATGCAGCAACGTATCTGCTCCTTAGCTAATTTGAGCAGTCATCTCTGATCCAGAGAACCCCAACTTCGATCTCGAGGCATTTTTGAAAGCGCAGGAAGCTAAAGCATAGACGGTCCAACAGAAAAGTTGCACTTGTTTCGATATTAGACGTCTACCGACTACGCCCTCAGCCCGCCGTTAATGCTGTTCCCCCTTTACCCGAGGACAGTATACATACAGCTTTCTTTTGTCCGTTTATATTTACTGGCAGGGACTAGGGTTTAGCTGGCTCTGTGTACATACCCATGCGTTTATGATCATACAGCTCGTCATGTATAATACATGCACCGTCTTTGCTTACGTGACCTCTATGCACAATCCGCCGATGTTGTCCTTCACATCAACTCCTGTACTCGTTTGCTTGTCGATCCATGACAAGCAGACCACTGGCATCTCCTGAAGTTCTACCAGACTCTCTTTGATTTTCTGGAAAGCGTTGCAACCACAAGTCTGACATATCTGCTTAGCTGCCAACGCAATGACATTACAAGCCTAGAATATCATTGATTATGCGGACTTCTTTTGTCATATCGAGGTACATGACAATACAACATTTGAGTTGGATATACCTGGTGGTCTTAGTACCGTATATTCGATTTGCCCAACATGAATGAAAGCTCTGTTGAGGGGTCAACTGGCGATCTGCAAGTGGTGTATTCCGCCAAATTCTCAGCGATATGCAAAGTGGCCTGATATGGGTCGGACCAATTGCTATAAGGAGACAAAAGCCGGCCATGTAAACTAACAATAAGCAATAGAAGGACCGCATTGGCTGTGCTACTTGTTCATTGAAGCGCAGGAATCATCTAAAATTCCCAACCTCAATGTGAGGCTTCGCACGGGTATTCAGGTTGTTGTAAAGACTTCTGGCTCGATGACACAGGTCTACTTAATTCTGTAGACAAACAAGACCTTAGAATCCAAGGTGTCGATGACTGTTAGCGACCCTCCCGCTCAGGAAAGATATCACCTTAGGGTGGTTTATGTAGATACTGCTTCTGAGGTATACTACAGTATTAAGTTATAGCTAATGTTACTTGGTGTCCCTCGCCGCGGAGGTTACTATTTCCCCACAACCGACGATTGGGGCTACGCGTTCATCTAAGGGCCCTCGTTTCTTGGCATTGGAGCTTCGAACAAGACACCTGGCAGACATCTGCATAGGTATTGTAGCATCGCTCTTTCGACGAATAGTGATAGCCATCAGAGCCATCGACTCAGAGCATCACTATTGCTTTGAGATAGAGGCTCATCGGTCATCATGGATTCGCAAGTCCTCGAGCCCCTGTTCCATGGCAAGACGAGCCAGAATACGAAGGCGCTGTTACGAATTATCATCCTAGTTACCATTGCTGCCGCAGCAGTGTCCTCACGGCTTTTCAGTGTGATCCGTACGTTAGCCACTTCAAATTGGCGATTTCTCACTGTTCCAAAGCTGACCTTGTTGATTAGGATTTGAGAGTATAATTCACGAATGTACGTTCTCTTGTTCATGCTCAATCTGTGATTCGAATTGACACGCGGCCACAGTCGACCCTTGGTTCAACTTCAGGGCAACAAAATATCTCGTTAAGCATGGCTTCTACAGCTTTTGGGATTGGTTCGACGATCGTAAGACGGCCTCCTACGGGGAATATGATATTCATGTACTAAGATTGGACAGGAACTTGGTACCCTCTTGGCCGTGTCACCGGAGGTACCTTGTATCCGGGGCTTATGGTGACTAGTGGTGTCATCTACCACATTCTCCGACTCCTCACGATACCAGTCGACATTCGAAACATTTGTGTGCTGCTTGCGCCTGGGTTTTCTGGGTTGACAGCATTCTCTATGTACCTGCTCACCAATGAAATGTCGACGTCTCCCTCAGCCGGACTACTTGCTGCAGCGTTCATGGGTATCACTCCAGGTTACATCTCGAGATCAGTCGCGGGTAGTTATGACAACGAAGCCATTGCCATCTTCCTCCTTGTCTTCGCATTCTATCTGTGGATCAAGGCTGTCAAGAACGGATCTATCATGTGGGGATCCCTGGCAGCATTGTTCTATGGGTACATGGTATCGGCATGGGGAGGGTATGTCTTCATTACCAATTTGATACCTCTTCATGCCTTCGTGCTCATATGTATGGGCCGCTACACATCACGACTATATATTGCCTATACAACTTGGTATGCGCTTGGGACATTGGCAAGCATGCAGATCCCATTCGTTGGGTTCCTGCCAGTAAGAAGCAGTGATCACATGGCTGCAATGGGGATCTTTGGCCTGATTCAATTGGTCGGTGCTGTGCAGTTTCTACGCCAACAGCTCCCTGGAAAGCAATTTCAAACACTGCTTGTCGGATTGGTGCTTGCTGTCTTTGGCATTGCGTTTCTCGGACTTGTTCTTCTTACAGTATCTGGCGTCATTGCTCCATGGAGTGGTCGGTTCTACTCTCTTTGGGACACCGGCTATGCCAAGATTCACATACCAATTATCGCATCGGTCTCTGAACATCAACCGACGGCATGGCCTGCTTTCTTCTTTGATCTCAACCTTCTGATCTGGTTGTTTCCAGCCGGTGTCTATATGTGCTTCAGGCAACTCCGGGATGAGCATGTGTTCGTTGTCATTTATGCGGTCATGGCCTCCTACTTTGCTGGTGTCATGGTTCGTCTCATGCTGACGTTGACCCCTATCGTTTGTGCAGCAGCAGCTATGGCTCTGTCATATATACTTGATACGTACCTAGTTGCCAAGTCTCCGACACCACCCCTAAGCCAAAATGGCACCGCAGATGCACCAACGAAACAATCTAAGCAAGAATCTCTTCGCTCAATGAGAAATCCGCTGGTCGGCATTTACTCGTTGGTTGCAAAGAGTGCCGTCACATCCCTCACAATAGGATATCTTCTGCTTTTCGTTCTACACTGTACATGGGTCACTTCGAACGCCTATTCGTCACCTTCGGTGGTCTTAGCATCCAGAATGCCAGATGGAAGTCAACACATTATTGACGACTATCGTGAAGCATATTACTGGCTTCGTCAGAACACCAAGCCAGATGCTAAGATAATGTCCTGGTGGGATTACGGTTACCAGATCGGTGGTATGGCAGATCGACCAACACTTGTTGATAACAACACCTGGAACAACACCCACATTGCTACAGTCGGAAAAGCGATGAGCTCGAGAGAAGAGGTCTCGTACCCTATCCTCAGACAGCACGATGTTGACTACGTTCTTGTTGTCTTTGGTGGTCTCCTCGGCTACAGTGGAGACGATATCAACAAATTCCTCTGGATGGTTCGTATTGCTGAAGGTATTTGGCCTGATGAAGTCAAGGAACGCGATTTCTTCACTTCTCGTGGTGAATATCGCATTGACGAAGAAGCCACACCCACAATGAAGAACTCTCTTATGTAAGCCATCCGATTCTTTAATGACTTGTATTCCGCACTTGGACACCCCACTAACAACTTACTCCACGCATAGGTACAAGATGTCATATTACAATTACAATGCTCTCTTCCCTGCTGGCCAAGCCATGGACCGCGTCCGCGGTTCTCGCATGCCAGCTGATGGACCCCAGCTCAATACCCTAGACGAGGCGTTCACTTCAGAGAACTGGATTATTAGGATCTATAAAGTCAAAGATCTGGACAATGTTGGAAGGGACCATGCCAGCGCTGTTGCATTTGATACCGGCCGAAAGAAGAAGACTAGTGCAAAGAAGAGAAAGGGCGCTAGGGTGTTGAGAGAAGAATGAGAGAGAACAGCAACGAAAGGAAAAGTCGACGTCGACAATGATGTTTAAATAAAAAGCAACAGCATTGGACCTGGAGGTTTTATATGCTAGGTACAACAAAAGGTCTGTAAATTATAGAACCGGTTAATGGGAACAGAGTAAAAACTCCTTATGGAATATCTGCAATCTAAACGCTGTACTTAGAGATGTTCTACGACATAGGTAATGGCGTAAGCAAGAGTATTTATATTTCTTGCGACTTTGACAAAATATAAAATGTACATTAGCTTGCACTGTATCTCCCTCAACTCGATATAATTGGTTACTGAGTCTCTGGTAGTGAAACAATTTGATATCTTGCTCTGGCTTCTAATTGTCGAGAAGAGTACTACTTTCTATGCATGTAGATATTGAGATCAATCTAACAATTCCAATACATCCAACTCCTTTCTCACCAACGACATGAATTCCTTTCTTTCCATTCCCGTGCTCTTCGCTAATCGGTACATACTCTTGATGCTCGTGCTGATGTGTTGTCTTATAGCGATATCCGAGTCTGATTCACCTTGCATGGCTGCGGCTGTTTGTTCCAGTCGAGCTACGGTGTCCGAACCGGCGCTGGAGGATGGAGAGCGAGAGGCTAGGGGTTGGTGAGGGACTATTATGTCGTAATCTTCTTCTGGGGCGGGGTCGATGTCGGAGGAGAGGGGTTGGCGCTGGAGGAGGTGGGTTAAGGTGTTGCCATGGAGGGTGGTTTCGTTGTTGTTTGATGAAGGGGTCTCTGAGGTTTCTTCGGAGGGGTCTGTGGCATCTAGAGCAGGTTGGACAGAGGCGTAGCGTGCGTAGTAGTCGTCTTCTGAAGGGCCTAGGCGGGAGTGTAAGGACTGCGGAGCAGGGGAGCGTTTGACGGCGGGGGTGCGGGCAGGTGTGCGGTCGTACTGAGCCCAATAGTCGTCGTCATCGTCATCGCCATCATCTTCAGCTTGGGCTGTGGGTATGTTTTGTGATTGTTCAGCAGCTCTGAGAGCTTCGGATAGAATACGATCAGAAGAGGCGGAGTTTGCTTCTGAGACAGAGAGGGTCCAGGTAGGGTCCTCGTGAAGAGTTGGGTCAGAGGGCTGTAATTCAGCTACCCTCCATCCATTGCTGCCCTCGTCATTGACACACCATAGATAGACAACTGATAGGTCGTAATCTGGTAGAGGGATCTGTGCGCGTAGCGTTTCCTCGTCGAATCGCTTGTATCTTATGGTCCCAATGTTATCAACCTCAATTTCTCCGGAGGCGGGATGCGGTTCCCAGGTTCCCAGCTCCACAAGTGTCTGTACTTTGTCTGCTTTCTGACTGTTCCAACATAAGAGTTTCAACCACGATTCTGATTCTGCTGCTGAATTTGGGGCCAAAAGCTGGAGTCTCTGGCGGAGGATTGGCGATAAGAGGGGGAGAAGTGCCGGCGGGGGTCGAGCTGAGGCAAAAGCCGTGGGAAGACAAGCTAACAATGGAGGCAATAGATCATGAGGCTCTGGTGGAGGTATTAACGACACCATTTTCAGCTATATGGCTGCTGTGAATCGGGCACTTGAGTGGTGATGCGATGTTTCGATTTGTGATTGATTGCGGGGACTAAGTGTATGTGAATGGTTGCGAACAGATTCCAACTTGCAATGCTGATACAGAAGAAAACACGTAGGAACGAAATAGAATGAAACGTATGACAAGCTGAAGGATATCTGTTTACTGTTCTTTCGGCAGTATTGGGGGAGGGGGGTCACGTTGCAGATTGGCTGCTTTTCGTTGCATCAGCTGCTGTACCACAGAGAACCAATCTGCGCAAAGCTTCCTTTAGCCCGAGACCACCACAACAGATAGAGTTCCCTGCATGCTTGCGGCTCATGTGGAACGGAGAATCAGACTGGACCTTTTGATCATCTGGATGCCCCTATCATCACCACTAAGAGTTCAAGTCCAGGCTGTGTAAGATAATTTGAAAAGCATATAAGACGTGTCATCGCGCCACGGTCGATACAGAAGGGGGAATTGGCCAATTGCTGTACAAGATGAGGCTGATTTCCACCAAGCATTTTTACCCCTGCGAGTCGGGGGAAAGTCTTAGCTCGCTGATAAGCAGGTACTGTACAATACATACATACGTACTGTTAATGTGTAATTACTGTAATTAATAAGGTAGTCAGACCGGCCAGGACCTTGGGACTTTAGCCCCGACTCCCTTTACGGCCCTTTTTTTTGATTCCGCATCTTACTTCATAGCATAGTGCAATACCTACCTACCTACCTACCTAGGTACTCCTTACAGTAGTGAGCAAACTGCTTGCAAATCAACGCCGATTGGTTAACGGACCGAAGCATCTAGATACGATACTGCACACTCCACCCAAAAGATGACTCCGATATAGCATTCTCGATAATAACTGGTTTGTACTGGACTTCCGTTCGATCGCACACTGAGATAGGAACCGCTTCATTGTAAAAATCATGGTCAAGTTCCAAGTATCTGCTTTTATTGCGTAGAGCTTGGATGGCTTCCATGGTTCTTAAGGGTCCTGGTGATTCATGTAAGGGTAGTGCATGATATCAAAGATGGAATGAGTGGTTGGAATTCTTATAATCAAATATTCGCATCACCGACACCAGAACTCTTCGCAGTCTTCTTCAAACCATTCTTTCCCGAGAAATCATCCATTAACCGGATTCTTCTCTCATGGCAGCAAAAGATACCCAAGGTCCAGAGGCTGCGGCCATGCACGCAAAAGGTGGACCGATTGGCGACGATAGCAGACTGGTCAATGATTCGGCAGAATTCTATCCGAACCATGGAGATGTCTCGTCCCAGGAGCGTCGCCTGCGTCGAAAAATAGATCTGCGTCTATGTACCATTGCTGGGCTACTCTGCTCCCTCAATCTCATCGACTCGGGCATACTATCATCAGCATCTGTGACGTCGATGCTGTCTGACTTGTCGCTCACTGGCGACCGCTACTCGGTGTCCATATGGATTTTCACTGTGAGCAGCATCATTTGCCAGCTTCCCGCAACTATTCTCGTGAGAATTGTCGGGCCACGCATCTTTTTTGCGTCAAGCGTATTCTGCTTTGGTCTGATCACATTGTGTACAGCATTCATCCACAGCTGGAGGGAGATGATTGCATTAAGAGTCCTCCTAGGGATATCTATGAGCGGCATCTATCCTGGATTGACATATTTGATCTCCACGTGGTACACCAGAAAAGAGCAGCAATTAAGATTCGCATTTCTACAAGCTGTAGAGGTGTCCATCGTGGCAACAGGTTCGATTGTGAATTATGGCCTGAATCAGCTTGATGGTCGCAGCGGCTTAAAAGGATGGCAATACATGTATCTCGTGCAAGGGGCAATCACAATCTGCATTGCCATTGCAACCTATTTCTGGATGGTCGACTTCCCGGAGCACTCACAATCGAGCGTGTACTTTTTGAATCCTGAGGAGACTAGTCTGGCTCTTTCACGTATCAACATCGACCGAAAAGATGCGTATGAGCCAGAACCGTTCTCTTTGGCCAAAGTTGCGGTGCATTTTCTGGACCCGAAGCTGTACTGCTTTAGTGCCTTATTCTTCTTGTTGAACCTGGTATCGACAGCCCTCAGCTATTTCCTTCCGCTCATTCTCGAGGGCGGTATGGGTTTCTCATCTAATCAAGCTATCTTGCTCTCAGCACCACCTTATTATTATGCCGCGATCCCCGTCCTGTTGTCATCATTTCTGGGAGATCATTTTAGACTGAGAGCACCAGTGATCATTTTTAATGCTCTCTGCCTCATCGCTGGCATTGCAATGCTTGGCTTTCCGTCGCAAGTGACTGTTCGTTACGTGGGGACGTATTTCGCAACGGGTAAGTCGGAATAGGAATATGTCAGCTTCGGCTTTGTGACTAACTCAGTCCCAGGTGCCTACGTCTCGAATTGGGCGGCTCTGAATGCCTACCAGGCAAACAATATCACCGGACAATGGAAGAGAGCTACGGTGGCCGCAGCAGTGACAGCGTGTAACGGACTGGGAGGCATTGCTGGAAGCTATCTCTTCAAACAGCAAGAAGCCCCTCGATACATGACAGCGATCTGGACCAGCATTGGTAGCCATGTTCTGATCATCGGTTTGGTTGTGTGTTGTTCGACAGCCTTCTGGCTGGCAAATCGGAGACAGCGGGAAGGCAAAGGACGTATTGAAGGAGTGGATGGATTTCGATATACCTATTAGCACAAGATGCGCCCACTGCTAAATTGAGGTAGGGACTTGCATTCACGATTTACTATGTACGAGTACACGATAACAAGCCTTTTTCTGGACAATACTAGGCCGCAAATGATGAAACTATTCAGTACTGATTATGGCAGTGAATCTTTTCCATAATGTATAGTAGCATAGAAGTAGGTAATCCGGCACCTTGCCTTTGCGTTGAACCTTTTCCAACATTGGATGTATGTACTAGGTAGGTACTTTGCGTAAGTTAATTAGATCCTGGATTAGATAATGATTCCTGTAGGTTCGAAACAGGGAAGACGGTCAGAGAGGAGAGGACGCGTCAATGCGAAGGTTATTTGGCGCGGAAAGCTGATCGGCTAGTGCCCGCGGTCTCCCTAAACTGAGGGATCGGTTTCCTTCTCCACCAGCACGAAAAGGCCCCTTCCCTTCCTTACTCTAAGTAATTAGACCATTCAATACTCTTAATAATAGTTGGAGCAATCGACTTTCTGACCAGCTTGTCAATGTTGACCTTCCGCCCAAGGGATGGCATCGCATTGTCACTGAAGAACCACATTTCTTCTCTTGCATTGGTTTCTTTATCCCTTTGTATTGCTTCTTACATTCGTTCCACACAACGCTTCTTCACCCTCAGTGCCTGCACTGCTCCGTCCGCTAGTCAACGATCCTGCTGACGTTGCATGATAGACCAGCTCAGGTCCGGCCACACTGTTGCTATCAGAACCCCTCCCCGACGTCGATCGTCCATGATGTCTACCCATACCGAAGGTGTAAGGCATCGGGGCACGCCAAAGAAAACCAAGACTGCCAATGGAAAGCTCGACAACACTGACGAAGTTCTTGACAAAATAGCAGAGTCCACCAAGCATGCAGTCAAGTCCGAATGGGACTACAAGCTTGCCCTGGCTGTTATAACCACCCTGTCTTTCATAACCAGATTTTGGGGGATTTCACATCCAAACGAGGTTGTCTTTGATGAAGTACATTTCGGAAAGGTGAACGCATGCTGCCACGTTCGAATCAACCCTTGCTAACGATACTACGCAGTTTGCGTCGTACTACCTCCAACGAACCTACTTTTTCGATGTGCACCCACCGTTTGGCAAGCTGCTTTTCGCCCTCATGGGATGGCTGGTGGGTTATGACGGACACTTCCATTTCGACAACATCGGAGACTCATACATCACGAACCAAGTACCCTATGTTGCGTTCAGAGCCTTGCCTGCGCTGATGGGGTCCTTGACGGTACCGACTGTCTTTCTGATCATGTGGGAATCTGGGTATTCCTTGCCAGCTGCGATAACAGCTGCAGGCTTGGTCCTGTTTGACAATGCTCATATTGGTCAGACTCGCCTCATCCTGCTCGACGCTACATTGGTTTTCTTCATGTCGCTCAGTGTGCTAGGATACATCCGCTTTTACAAGCAACGCCATGAGCCCCTTGGCAGAAAATGGTGGAAGTGGCTTCTCTTGACTGGAGTTTCCATGAGCTGCGTTATCTCCACCAAATATGTCGGTGCTTTCACCTTCTTCACAATTGGCTGCGCGGTCTTGATCGACCTTTGGGACCTTCTGGACGTGGACCGTAAGAACGGGCCCCTTACTCTGACTGACTTTGGAAAGCATTTCGGTGCACGAGTGGTGGGTCTCATTATTGTACCGTTCTTCTTCTATCTGTTCTGGTTCCAAGTACACTTTGCCATCCTGACGCGATCTGGTCCTGGTGACGAATTTATGACACCGGCATTCCAAGAGACGTTGAGCGACAACATCATGAATGCAAATGCTGTTACCATCAACTACTATGATTCAATCACACTCCGCCACAAAGAAACAAAAGTCTATCTCCACAGTCATCCAGACCGATATCCTTTGCGTTATGACGATGGGCGAATCTCCAGTCAAGGCCAGCAAGTCACAGGCTATCCGTTCAACGATACCAACAATCACTGGCAAATTCTGCCAATGCAGAAGTTCCCCCCTGGTGAAGAGCTCAATCATCCTGTTCGGAATGGAGATGTGGTTCAGCTCCGCCATCTGGTCACTGACACTTATTTGCTATCGCATGATGTTGCTTCACCTTATTACCCTACCAACCAGGAATTCACTACAGTAGCCGAGGACCTTGCACTGGGAGAACGCCAGAACGACACTTTCTTTGAGATCAAGATAGAACAAGGCAAGGCGAAACAGGAATTCAAGTCATTGTCTGGTCAATTTAGGCTTGTGCATTTCCCAACGAAAGTTGCCATGTGGACACACACGACACCGCTCCCTGATTGGGCTTTTAAGCAGGCTGAGATCAACGGGAACAAAAATACTCTGCAGAGCAGTAACATCTGGTATGTGGATGAGATCCCATCCATTCCAGCGGATTCTCCACGCCTAGTCAAAAAAGAAAAGAAGCCGAAGCATCTGCCTTTCTTGAAGAAGTATTTTGAACTGCAACGTGCGATGTTCTACCACAACAATGCTTTAACAGCAAGCCATCCATATGCTTCGCAGCCATTCCAATGGCCCTTCCTCCTGCGTGGCGTGTCTTTCTGGACCCAAAACGACACCCGACAACAAATTTACTTCTTAGGTAATCCTATAGGCTATTGGATAGCCTCATCATTACTTGCAGTGTTTGCGGGTGTCATTGCGGCGGACCAGTTGTCTCTCCGCAGAGGTGTCGACGCTCTTGATAGAAGTAAGCCATCATACAATACAGCGCAGTGCTGATGCTAACATGCTTTTTGCAGGGACTCGCACACACTTGTATAATTCCACTGGGTTCTTCTTCCTATGCTGGGCTGCTCACTACCTCCCATTCTACCTTATGGGCCGACAGCTCTTCCTGCATCATTATCTTCCGGCACATCTAGCTTCCTGTCTCGTCACAGGCGCGCTCATCGAATTCATATTCAATGTTGATCCAGTCTTGGACGACCTTGACGCTGATAGTATCGCGAAGAAAGAGGGCATCAAAAAGAAAGTCCCCGAGAAGGCGAGAAGAGCATTTTCCAATGCCCGGGATCGTCTCAAGGGCCAGAGCCTGTTGGGTACATGGGCTGCCACGGGTGTCATACTTGCTGCGGCGCTCTGGGGTTGGTTCTTCTTCTTGCCATTGACGTATGGAAGGCCTGGATTGAGTGTTGATGAGGTCCTAAGGAGGAAATGGCTAGGATACGATCTCCATTTCGCCAAATAAGCAACAGGTGAACATTTCAGACTATCATCAACACGATCGACCATTCGTTCTACCATGGAGTTTCGCAAGACATTTTACCCATGTTGTTCATTCTCCGAGATTTGTGTAAGCTTTGCTCAGCTTTTGAGCTGAAAATGTACAAAAGTATGCCATTAGTAACAAAACAAGGATGAAATGGTTTTTAAAGTCGGCAAGTATGGACTCCAACACAATGTCAGTGAGCCGGACTTATGCCAGGTAGATTCTTACTTCTCAAGATATCAATACGAATATC
This sequence comes from Phaeomoniella chlamydospora, assembly GCA_001006345.1. NCBI lineage: Eukaryota > Fungi > Ascomycota > Eurotiomycetes > Phaeomoniellales > Phaeomoniellaceae > Phaeomoniella > Phaeomoniella chlamydospora. The sequence goes on along the minus strand of LCWF01000132.1, from coordinate 8,866 downwards.
AAGCAACATGTATGAGTAACGGCGTGTCTAATTCTTGCAGTAGCGTGTATCTCTCCAACAATTCATGTCTAAGTGTACTCGATATTATTGAATATCAATGTACCTAGCCTTCCGACAAGACGTAGCGATAACTATTATATCAAGCACAAAAATCCGACTAGATGCCAGGACTGATATACCGCTCGTTACTTCCCTCCCACACAAACACGAGCTTCAATAGTTTCCAGCTTTTCTTTTCTGGGAACTTCCGTAATTACCTGCTATGATAGCTTCGAGACTACCTTAGACTACAAAATTTCCCACTACTAATTAGTTATTTCTCTTCTGATTTCTATCACTTCACGCCCAAGAATGCGATCCCTTCTCTCGCTTTCTCAACCGCCTTTCTCAATCCCTGTTGTTCTTTATCGCCCCATTTGACGCTCAGTTCATCCCATTTCTTGACCGTGTACTCGCGTTTAAATTGGCGATGTAGGGCTTGTAAACGACCGACTTCTCTGGGGTCGCCGGTTCCGGTGTAGACGATGAAGAGCGTCGTGGATGGCAAGATGGAGTGGATTTGAGTGATGCGGGTGATGGTGCGGGAGAGGGTTTCGGATGATGATGATGATGATGATGATGTTGTTGTTGTTGGTGAAGGTGATTGGGGTTTTTGGTGTAGGTTGTCAGGTTTGGTGTAGTCACGGTGGTTGTTGCACCATCCGAGGTGGGATTCGAGTTCGCGGAGACGTGCCCATGTGAAGTCGACGCCGGAACCGGGAATTTGAGAGCCATCCGGATCGCCATTGACAGCTCGTTGGATGCCGGTAACGACTTCGTCGTCGTTTTTGCAGCCGAGAGCAAAGGTTGCTTCTCTTCCAAAACCGCGTTCGGGGGTACCGTGGTCCACGATAGCACTGGTCCGGGGATTTCCTGTTGTTCGGGATTTGGCCCGTGAAAGGCGGCGGAATATGGATTCCCCAGACATTTCGGATGTACCGAATTTGGGACCTTTCTCGCATTTGAGTTTCACGAGGTCGAGGACAGCAAGGGCGTCTTCGACGCTGTCGTGTCCTTTCGCACCACCGAGTTGGATTTCGCGACGTAGATATTTCTGGGTGAGGTATTTGAGAGAAGAACGTAGGGGTGGGCCGCGTGGGTGAGGGTACAGAAGGGAGGTATCAATTATGTGGGGATGCGTGAGCCGCATGGCCGAGAGGTCAGATTCGAGGGAGTGGCCAAGGAGGACTGTGGAGGGGGTGATGAGAGAGAGGAGTCGGAGTTGGATGTCATGAAGGGTGGTGGTCACAGGTTCGAGGATAGTGGGTGTGATGCCGGAGTACTCGGTGAAGTAGTTTTTGATGGGAAGAGATGGTTTTACAAATTCGTCCATCACGGTTGTGCCGTTCCAGTCGAGAACACTGATACGAGCGAGGGAATGTCGGTCATCAATCGTAAGGACCATTTCGCAGTCGATGGCTAGAACTTTTCGACCTCCACTCAAATCATTTGATGATATGTCGAGATCAGTGTCCGAGTCTTGCTGAGTATGTAAATTGGTTGATGTATCCACCCATCCATTGGTCACAGTTTGTCCCAGTTTCTCACGTCGTTCTTGCTCAACAGCAAGCTCTTCAGGAGTATCGGAGGATGCAGGATGCATAGGATACTCTGCTTCCCGAAGATCATCAGGCGTGAGGATAAGTTCGGAAACAAGTGTTCGGGCCGGTTGGAAAGATTGTGACTCTTTTACAGGTCTAGGGCCTTTCATTTTCTTCTCTTCTTGAGATTGTGGGAGCGGAGCAACAAGAAGCGCTTGTATCGGTGAATGTATTCTGTTATACTTGGAATCCCCTGGTGCTCTGACAGGCCAGACTTGTTCGAAGATCTTGGCAAGAGGCTTCAGTGGTTCTGCTAAAGAGTCATCACTGATGGGTAAGGGGTTGCCCTGTGCGCTGTTATCGGTGCCGCCGTTTCTGCCAAAGCTAGGATCTTTGATGCTTTCAGCGGCAGATATCGTTGGAGATCCTCCAATGCCGTATATTTGTGATCCGCCAGTTGTATTATGTTTGAGTGCAGTTGTGCCATCAAACATACTCATCTCGAGTCCTGGAACCATCAGACAGACTACCTTCTTAGTATGCCCAGGGTACTTGAACCCAACCCAAGTAGGTCCAATGCCATCTGCAAGGGTGTAAAGAATAATATTCTGTAGCTCTCCAAGTTTGATAGGCTTTTGCAACGAACTGCTGAAGACCAGTTCTGGATACTTCATCCTAGTGCCATCTTTCTCGGACCTTTTTCGTCTTTGCCGTTTACGATCAACGATTGTCCAACCGGCAATTTGGGCGTCTGTATCTGATACCAATACATGCCCTGTAGATTCATTTTGTGATGACTTTTCGAAATGTTTGCCATTTTCTGGGGGATCTTTTGGTCTAGCATCGGTGGCGTTGACTGCTTGTACGTGTTCGTTCACATCCTTTATGATATATTCAACGGTTGAGCTCAGATCCTCTGCATACTCATCCAACTTCCGCTTCTTCTCTTGAGACATTGCAAAGCAAAGCCAAAGACTGCGGCCTCGATTGAAAGGGTTCAGGTTCGTGGAGGCTGGATCTATTTCCACAACCAGTAGCAGCGGCCAAGATAGAGTGTTTTGCTATTGGAAATGCTTTATACGAAAACCCATACAACAAGAGAAAGACAGATGGTCTTGGTCTGATTGTATCAGTGCAAATTGCGGTGACTAGGAATTGAAATCAGAGCTCGTTGAGATACTGTACCTACATATATTTTCAATAAGGTGGTTGATTTCCTAAAGAAAAAAGCCAATATTTTACTGGATCTGGGTCTAAATTTTAAATTCTCTTACATACTATGGTACACCGAAAGACAGCGTCCTCACCGCGATATTACAGTACTATTAGCAGGCGCACCTATACATTTCTTATGTACAGCTTTTTGGTCTTCTCTCGATGTAGATCAAGGAGATTAGATTTTATAACGGAAATATAGAAGAATACAGAATTACTCAAATATCTTCAAGACATGATATCTGGCCTCTTGTCTCTCGCACCAACAAAATGACGGCCATCTTCGCAGAGGTATTGCTACAATATCTTGAGGCCACAGCTGAACACCGTACACTGGTCATAAGGTTTATACAACAACTACCTATGGAGAGCGAATGACCCAAACACCATGGGGATAGTCATACACAAATAGACAACTTCGTACATTTGCTTGTGATAAATCTGCAGAGACATATCACAGCCAACTGTGGGTAAGCCGGGAGAAGCCTTCGCCTCTGTTCGGGGGACGGTTCGGACAAAAGGTCTATCATACGTCCTGAGCTGCACACTCTCAGTCCGCGCTTGATCTTTTTCTCTTTGGCCCAGTGGCCCTGAAAGCTGCAGCTCGTCGAGTACTCCTGTTATCGGGTCGTTTCCCAGACTTTTTTGAGCGAGCCTTTAGCTTATCCGCAGACGCCCTGGAAGCACGATGACCTTCAAACACGAAGGTTTCGGGTTTCTTGATCTCGTCCAAAATTCGTTTTGGGCCTCGATCAGACCCAGGACGCTTTTCTTTGCGAGATTTGACCTCTGAACGCCTTGGTCCCGTCTGTTCACGGAAAGAAGCACGTTCTCTTCTCACGGACTTGGACATCTTCTTCGCTCTTACAACTCGCAGTTTCCGTGGCAGAAGTGGCGGAAACTTCTTCTCATTGTATAAAAGTGCAGCCTCCACAGAATTCTCATCTTTGAACTGAACGTATGCAAAGCCCTTGCCAACTCTGGTTACCTTATCACGGACAACTCGGACGCTTTCGACAAGCCCAGCTTTGCCAAACGTTTGCCAGAGACCTTCCTCGACATCCCCTGCAGCCTTCTTCTTACGGAGCTTGCCGTTATCCCCATCTTCATTGTCTATTGTCTCTTCGTCAACGAATCCTAGATTGCCAACGAAAACACATCGTTTGTGGTCTACAGGAGACGGATAGGCCACATGGTCTGCTCTCAAATGGCGCTGCAGAACAACAGTACCGTTCAGAAGTCGCGCAGCTTTTCTTGCAGCAATTTCAGTGCTGTAAACTACGTATGCATTGGTGCTCTTCGTCGTCGCTTCCATCAACTCTTTCTTTGCGTAGGCCGCCTTCTTCGGTAATCCAGCATCTGCATATGCCGTCGACCTGAATCGAAGTGATTCGACTTTGTGTGGTGGCTTTTGCTCGGGCAGATCAGAGATGAAGGAAGACAAATGGTTGTCGAGCACCTTTCTAGCCGACTTCGACTTGATCGCCTCCACTGACACATTCCCTAGGAATACTGTACGTTTTGCCAGCTCACGCTCAGCCGCAGCGTCGCCCCCTGTAATGCTTTCGTGCCTGGGTACTTCGTGTTCGTCAGCGGTATCGACAGCCTCACTGCCATCCGACTCGCTGTTTTGGCCCTCGGAGCCCAATGTTTTAGGCTTCTCGTTGGACCCATTTTCACGTGCTTCTTCTCGTGCAAGTCGATTGAGATATCTGGCTTCTAAGTCATCCACTTCCTTCACCTTGCGACGTTTTCTCGGAGGCGTGTTTAGATCTTCTTTTCCATCTTCATCTGTATCAGAGGGTGATTGTCGGAACCCAACAGGAGATCCCTCTACGTCAGAGTCTGCCTCAGATGCTTCCGATGTTGTCTCCTCATTGTCTTCTCTTTCTTCAGGTTTTGTTGGCGGATTTGTCTCTGTTCTCGCTGTGGAAACAGCTTGTCGAATTTGCACAGGTCCAAACTAATCTAATTTAGTGTTTTCTTTAGTGTTCTTCATCCTGTTGACTCACACTGGCAGCAAACAGAGATGTCAATGCTGGATCGAGATGAGCACTTGCAATAAAGGACCTGGCTCCAGATGTGGAGGAATCGAGGGCCACAGTGCCTTTAGATGTCTTCTTTCCCATGGTCGAATTAAGATATGACCCTTTTTTTCTTTTGACAAAAGTTGGACTATCTCCTGGCGTTTGTAGCACGGCGCTCGCAGCACTGTATTTTGCGACCAAAATTCGGCTGGCAGATATATTTTTTATGACGATTATCGGTAGCGCGTGTTTTGCCAGAATTCACCGCCCGCAGCCCGCGATAGAGTCGGGGTTGATCGCATCCATCTAAGGTGCAACTTGCTTGAGAATAGTGACATCCATTCGTCTTGACTCGACCAGCTTCACTGCATTGCCGCCTTTTTCGATGTGTTTTGCATGTCAATGTATGACAGACAGGATACCTGACTACTACTACGGCTTTTTCTTGCTGCCCATAGCTCTATTTTGTTGCTATTAATTGATCCTCTGTAAGGACACTAAAGCCGAAAGTCGCGCCGACGATTTCGTTAATGGTGTGTTATGGAATCTCCCTTTTCAATACCCCAAGAAGTGTTCTGAAGCTTCCAAGACCGCTGTGGACGTCCTAGGTGAAGATCCTGGCTTCTGCGGTCAAATCTTCGGGTTGGCTTCTGAGGTGACAATCCAGCTGCTGGCTTTACCTTTTCCATAAGACTGCAGGTTGACTGACAGGGACCTTCTGCAGTGCGGTGCTTATACATGGTTCTCATACGAGGCTCTTGATTGACTAAGCCAGAATTTGCTTCGCAGACCCCACCTACACAAATCGAAACAGAATTTAAGCAAACTAAAAAGCACAAATTCAACACTTTGTTAAAGCGCGATTGAAATGGCCAGTCAGGGATCACCGGATGAAAATCAGATAACAAACGGGGATGAAGCTATCTCAGAAGCGGGTTCACTTTTAGATGATGAGAGATCGAGCAGTTTGAGTGAGATAGAAGACGAGTCGGAAGAAGAAGAAGAAGAGGAGGAGGAGGATCTACAAGTGGAAGGCCCCTCTGCATCTCAGGGTAACGAAATCGACTCAGAGGCTGAGACTGAAAGGCTGGAGCCATCGCCCCATACTCCTGGAAGGCATACAAATGGACGGGGAGCTGTGCCATTTGAGAAGAGCCCGAGCAAACTGGCGCAAGCAATTTCTGCAAATGACAATGAAAATGAAGCAGACGATCAGTTCAGCGACAGCGAGATGTCTTCGCCTCTTGCATCTTTAGAAGAGCCTTTGGACAATGAGGTTGACCATCAAGAATCGGATGCGGAACAAAGCGAATCTGATGAAGAGGCGACCGAACTGGCACATGGTACGAAACGAAAGAGGTCAGCATCTGAAGAGAGTGTGGATCCACTCGGTACAGTGGATGGTCCTTTGCGCAAACGAGCCGTGTCTGTCAAGGCTGGTATTGATTCTGAATCAGTGAGTGAGGATGATAGTACAGCGGAAGACCAAGGTCGTATGGCATCAAGCCGCGAATCTACTGTAGAACCTGCTGTATCTTCCGAGAGAGATGATGAGCAGGATGCTGAAGAAGAACAACTTGATGGCGAAGATGTTCCGACAAAGAATGGTCTTGAGAAGCGAAGCGACAGCAGATCAGCAAAAGTCGTGCATTCAGCAGTTGGGGACGACGAAGATATTGAAGAGCCAGAGGAACCGGAGGAGACGGAAGATGTCGAAGAAGGTGATGCTCCTGATGAAGTTGAAGCCGAGGAAGAGGATGAACATGCAGGAGAAGACGTCGATGAAGCAGAAGCAGAGAGGAAGAATGAAGAAGAATGTAAGACTGTGTTTCTTTTAACAGAAATTTCGTATTGGCTGACATACTGGCAGTTGCAAAGAAAATGGTTGCTATGGACTCTTTGGTCGAGCTTGAGAAACAATTTGCTATATTGCGCGATAAGTATGTCCTGACACCAACGCCTTGTTGAATGCTTGATTGACCCGTACAGATTATATAACGAGCGCATTGGCGACATCAACAAGCAACTTTTACAATTGAATGGTCCACAACCAACTAATTCTGAGTACCTCGAAAAGCTCCAATATGTCATCAGACATCGTGATGAAAAACAGGACTATGAACACAAGCTCCTGGCGTTCAAGATACAGTCCCTGAAAACGAAGAGCGTGGCCGAAAGAAGTCAAATACATACCGCATATTACCAGACGGTTAGAGATATAAGGGAAAAGTATCTCGATCTAGCGAACGACCAATTTTACAAGATCCAGCGAGATCGTTTCAAGCCCGACGAAAGTATGCCGAGCTATTCCATCCCATTCCCAGAACGTCGTTCACAACAAATTACCCAACAAGCTTCATATAACAGAGAAGTATCAGTTCTGGCAGGCGTTGCAAAATATGTTGGATTTCCTGCCGCTCCTGAAATTACGCCAGCCAGACAGCACGAGATTGAAGAGGACTTGGAGAAGATGGGAGTAAGTATAGTCATAGTGTTGAAGGAAGTCCCAAGCTGACGTTGTTTCAGTTACCCTCACTGCCTGTCCGTATGCATGCTGCATCTAACGGAACTACATATGTAGGGCCATTCACTTCTGCGGCAGAGGAACAATTTCTGGAGCAGACTCCTTGGGCAAATCCTCAACATCCCGTTCACAGCCGACTAAATAAAAACCTAGCCGGGCAACAGAACCCAGAGTCAATCTACGCCACTCCGGCTAACCAGAAAACGACTATGGACTCGAATACGACCCATGGGTCTGCATCGACGATACCGGAGAACCTCTCTGCGCAAGCTTCGTCAGCGCTCAATACGCCCCATGACCAAGAACACTACCATGGCTCTGCAGACCGACCCTCAGTAGTCGGCCATCGAGTCGCCAGCAATGGGCTACCCCCCAGGACCTCTTTGTCTCCCACTGATACCAGAAAGGTTGGTTCGGTGACGCAGTACAGATTGGACAAAAGAATCATCGAGGATGGGCCAGGCCCTGCAGTACATTCACCCCCACAATCACGTAACATGTTCAATTCGCCTCATGGGGTGACACGTGCGCCATCAGCCCATGATTCTCTGAATCAACATCAGAACTCGTCACCACTTGCGTCAGTTCACTCGGGAATAACAGCTGGTGCTGGATACAATCGGTTTGGCGCGCGATGACCCCAAATATTGTATTTCCACCTCGATACGATGGGTTTGGAGTAATGAAAATTTCTCCTTGTGATGGCTTTACGAAATGATACCCTCTACATGGAGCAAAGTTGACGACTGAATCTATGGCTCAGCCGCGGATGGGCCTCGGCTGGCCATTGTCTATGGGATGGGATTTGGGTTTTTCTTTCGGAGCAATTGTGCTCTTCTTTTTGTACATGGTGGATACACATATGGTGACATGAGTGCGCCTGTTGCATTTTTATCACGAAACCTGTACAGCCTCGATATGCATATAGTTCGTCCAGCTTGTAACACCAAAAACGCCTTACTCCTGTTCAATGCCATTTCTTCCACGCTCTAAACAGCCAATCTACTCCGATTATGACCTAGCCCCGTTCACAGCGGCATTGGGCGTCTTTGCTGGCTGTCGCGGTGTATCTGGCACTTTAACCTCATCGAATGTTTCTTGACCAACTGCCTTGATTGTAAATGAGTCTAACGAAACATATCAGCGCAACCTCATTGAATCTCTTTCCAGATAATGCACATACAGACAGCGATAGTGAATGCGAAAATAGCAGCCCCAGTAGCCATATTTTTAAAAAGGTACGGCCGTCGAGCTCGTATGAGAGCTGGGCTCTGTGTATAGTCTGGTTTGTAGTATGACGATCTTTTGAGTCTGATACTCGCTGATCAGCTCAATTCCATATTATCCATTGTCGCATACTTACATTGGCATGGTGAAAGACACAGCTAACGGAGAATTGTCGAGGGTAAGCAATGAGTTCGTATTGAAGTCTGGTAGACAGAATTTCTGCGCCGCAGGTGACAGAGCAATCGGACCAACGACCTTGTACATATATTTACAATTAGGGCCAATAAGTTTTT
>LCWF01000131.1:0-76016 GCA_001006345.1 Phaeomoniella chlamydospora | reverse complement strand
ATTGCCTATCCTTTACCTATTAGAATTATATTACTCTGTATATCAAACCGAACCTACGAGATTACGATGTATTACGTAGAGTTGTACTTGATAAGCCTGGGATTCGATAGATTCGCAGTTTCTTGAAGATATATTACTAAAGACTATGTTAGAACGCTGCTGCGCAGTATTACAGGCAGAAGGAGGGAGGACATATCCCGTTCTAAAGAATCGGTAATTTATATGGTAATTTATACATATCAATACGTCCGTATTTTTGGGTGGGGGTGGTGGATAATTCAGCCTGTGACCATAGTACATCTCGAGAACCCCAGGCGACTATAGACGTACCTACGGGGAGAAGGATACTGGCCGGTGTTTGTGCCGGTCGTCTCAATACTGTACTTGGGGCCAAATCTGGTTTTGGAAATATCTCTGGGCATGTAAGAGCGCCGTTGACCCCCAATGCAAACAGGAACGGATACAGTGGTTTTAGATTCGTGGAAAATTGGTGGAGGTTTCTGTGGCGAGTCAACGAGATGTCCTCCAGATGATCTAAGTCAACCTTGCATTGTCTGAAAGACCGCACTCGAATTGGTTTTTGGGCACGATGGCATTGCACATGTGCCGATCACAGCAACATGGAGTGCGCAGGTGGAAGCAGTCCTACCACCCCCAACTCCTAGTCCTCTGAGTATTGCGGGGATGTCGGGGCATGCTCTGGCTGATACCCAAGTAGGTTTACTGCCTTTCTCTCCATGAGACGGCGGCAGGCCTGGATTGAAACGTGAAGGAACTCGGGATCAAAAACCCGTCCTCAGCCTTCCAAAAGCCTCTGCCCTGGTCCTCGGTCCATTCCCATTACCCTTTGGGGTTCTTTATCCGCTTCGACAGCCACCGAGAGTTTCTTGTCGCAAACACCACTGCTGTAGCTCGTATTCCTTTTGCTGTGTGCTGGATTTATTGAGCACTATGAATTGAGTGATACTGGATCCGGCAATGAATGAGGTTAAGCTTTCCCTCAATCCGCACCTTGGGGTTAGCAGTCACCGTTCGTTTGAACATTTGAAGGGCCTTTATCTGGTCCTGGTCATCTGTTGTTGTGCCAACTCCAGATTCCTCATCCCAAGTGATGTCTGTGGTGGAGACTGCTGAAGGTAGCGCTGTAACCGTAGACATTAGATCGGCACACCAGGGGGATGGAATCCTTTCAAAGCAGTCATGTCCATCTTCTGTCTTGACTCCCCTGTCCTGGACTAATTATTGTAGTCAGAAGCGATGCCATCGATCGACCTTCCCTTTTGAGGGCATTCACTAGATGGACTGGGCGGCCTGTCGTTCCTAGTCCTACAGAATTTGGTTGACTTTCCTCGTGGCGATGAGCAATGGGGAAGACCACGAAGACGGTTCTGCTTACCGAGCTGCTGGTCTCAAACCTTCATAAAGAAATCTCCGATGCAAATGAAAAGCATTTACCATGTCAGATATTACAGTACCTAGGCTACAATGGTGGAGTTGAAATATGTGGCGGAAGAAAGTCAGGTCAAGCATTAGCAGTTTACATTTAGCTACATGCCTCTTTTTACATGCAACGAAGCGGCCTCCTCAGTATGAAACTTGTATGCAATCAGGATTCATTGGTTCAATTCAAACTTCGTCTCTTGCGCTTTCCTATATGGACTTGCGACATTTCTCACCATCGCCAACAGCATCAGGTTACAACTTAGATTTTTGGGATCTTCTCCTACTTCTCCGCCCTTGTCCATTGGGATTCTCTCTGCAGGCCATCTTGATATACCTTCTTCGCTCTAGGACCGGAATTCCAAATTCCACCAACATCTCTTCCACGACTTCCTCCCCATTCTCTCCAGGCCGGACCGCATTCTTTACGGGCCACGCTTCGCCACCCATGATGTTAGCAGACCCGGGTAAAATTAGGGAAGAAGTCACACCGCCTAATGCTATCAGCTTTGTAGCTGCGTCATATGGTTTCATTCCATCCAGGGATCGAACAAAGGGCGTTAGCGGCCCGAAGTCAGGGCGCATTTCATGGCCGGCGGAAGTTGCGGGAAGGGTTGGCCATGAATCGACTAGATGGTGAGAATGCATGTCGATGAGACCAGGGGTCACGTATTTTCCCTGGAGATGGACGACATCGATTTCAGCAGTATCGATGGATTTAGCAGATCCTGTGAGATCAACAGAAGTAATGATTCCTTTGCTGAATAGGATGTCAACGGGTTGAGGCAGAAAATCGGTACCATCAAACAAAGTCGCATTTCTCAAGAGTACGGGAGTATTCTGTCCATTCGCTTCGTTCCATCGTGGGTTAACTCTTCCGGAAGTAGACACCGGAAAGAAACACTGCTGGGGAGGAAGGGCAGCTGCAATACATTTCTCTAAACCTGCATCCAAGGCTTCCAGGTGGGCATTGTATAGAGCGGCGACGCTTGGTGGAGGTGCCGCATCAAGATGACCGATTAGAAGGTATACAAACTAAAGATAGAAAATTACAGCGAGGATGAAGAATATGTAGATAGGTGGGCGTAGGAGGACCTAGCGATGGGAACGTCTGGGTTGTCGCTCCGCTGATACAGGATTGGGATGTCTCATTCTTGATACTGTAGCAATGAATATTCGCAGTGTATTCCAGATAAACTGCGTCAGTGTAAAGATATTGTTCCTCTCATTAAATATTTTGTATACCTTCGTCTACGAGAAGATTAGATGAATTCTCGTCATTAGGCTATCAACCCGGAGCTCGTATTATCGCTTGCCAGAGAACTCTACCATTGTAGGGGCATTTTCGACCGCCTTATTGGGAACAGTCCGCCTTTGACGATGCTCTTTTGATAGTGATGAGTAGGGTTCCATTCTGAAGTTAGAAAACCGGACCATTGTTGCACCTCGGAGCTTTCTAATCAGGTAATTACTGTACCCGATAATTAAAGCCAACACCGATGAGCATACTCCGATTGAGCCAAATCAACATCCTTTCTTTATTAAATTGACAATTCATCTCATCAGCTGCAGGTAATCCCCTCGTCCTGCTCGTTCCTTCAGACGCGCCGACTACCACTTTACACGTAGTCGTTCTACTACAAAAGCGACTGACATGAATTGATTTCTACTTGCATAAAGGAGCAAGCATTCCCCTGTACCTGCATGAGGCGCATACCTCGGTCATCATATTCATCCTCCAACGCCCAACATATCACATTTGGCTTCAGCAGATAACAGGGATACAGCTGCAGTCGTACCATTTTGTTCCTATTACTCATTACATGTACCTCGTTGTGGACGCCACGCATAGGTCTTCTTCATGTCCATCCAATTTATACCGTGTCAAGCTGAACGCGTCCTGCCTTTCATATGTTCATTAATTGAAGCGCGTGTTAATAACTGCAGGAGCAAAGAGGCACCGGACTACTACATGCATGATTTGTAGAAAGACTTGATAATGATCTTCTGCTCGCCGTTGATACTGCCTGCCTCTCATTCTGTAGATGGAGTTCAGTGTATCGTGGCTCACATCATTCTCTTGATGTTGTATCCTACCCTTCTCACATAGTCAGATTTCACACTTACTGGATCCTTCTTATTTTCGTATTCCATTCTTCTTCAGCATAGCCGTGGACGAAACCATGGGTAACATAGCTTCAACTGATCTACCATCTTCCTTCAAGCCTAGCTTTTCCTTTTCAGCATCACCAATATCTCGACAAGAACTTTCTGCAAATGAACAGTGCATGGATGAGCAGCTTAGGCATGGCTCAGTGTTGCTCGGCGAGTCTGATTACTTTGAGTCCAGTCCAGTCGGACAGCATCCTGTCGAAGTGTTCCCCATGACGGAAGATATCAAGCCAGAGGCCCCAGGGACGATGTCGGTCATTGATAACGGTTCAGCCAAAGTCAAGGATACCACATTAGCGACTGATCTATCAGCCAAAGGTGACAACATGGCTCCTATTGATACGGACCCTTCAGAAGAGAACAAAGAGAACAAAGATCCCGCGAATCTCACTACGGCCAAAGTCAACCTCAAACCGCCCTTATTCAGATCCATATTCTCGACAGATTCATACCCGTCCCTAATTCAAGCCAACAACCCCCCCGCCTCATCCTTTTCAAAAGATCCAATACTCTCCGATCTGCATCATCAACTTCTACAAAACAAGCCAAACAACCACAAGATAGAGTTCTACCGTAACAATTCTCGTCAACTTATCACTCCATCGCACAAGAAACCTTTTTTAGTTATCAGCCTACACGACCTTCTATGCACTCTACTAGATGATCTGACCGACCCACAATCAGAACTTGACAATTCAATGGTCATTAAAATACGAGTTTTGGCAAGGAATGCTGCGAGCTCATATGTCCAAGTCTCTCTCCTTGCGGAAGGTGAGAGAGGGACTTCAGCTCCCTTTGGTTCGGGGGCACAAAAGACCTTGATACAACAAGCTATTGAAATGGTTCAAGCTCGGATCGGGGAGATAGAGCATTTGTGTAAGAACGAATATGGTAGTAAAGGACAAGGTATTGTGCGAAACCGAGAAAGTTCGGGCAGACCATCTGACTCTTCGAGTCAGTTGAAAGATGCAGAGTATCTCTGGCGCAACCTCTTCCGGGAATTACTAGACAAGGAGGAAGACCCTCGTTTCGAATCCATCAGTCGTCGTACAAACATCCCACACCACAATGCTGCAGGCCTCCAGAGCTCGAACACCACCAACGTCCTCACCACATTATTAGAGACAATGCACGTTATCCTTCAGATACATGATCAGCGTCGTTTCCAACCCCAAACCACCAATACTCCCGATACAGAACAAAGGTCTTCCTCTTTGTCCCTCCTCCCAACCCCACCTGCAACTCAGGCCGATACCGAAATTGATCCCAACACCGGGGTCCAACCGCCCTATCCACCCACCCAACGAAACCTTCTAAAACGGAAACGAAGAGGACCATTCATCTTCGACTCTGACACCGAAGACGAAGATGGAGACGAATTTCAACCAGATCCACAACCTCAACCCCGGTCCCGACTCCAAGTCCAAACCCAACATCCCATCTCTCCAACCGCTGAAATCTTAATAACGCCACCATCCAAGATCATGCGCCTCGATCTCAATTCAGACAAGACCCACAATCGCAAATGCCTCATCTCTCCGCGTGATACGTCCGTATATCGCACGACTCGAAACAAGCAGACGCCGTTTTTCTTTTCTTCGGTGAGGAAATCCGACAGGGAGAGAGCTAGGAAACGAAGGTTCCAAGACTTAAGCACTCCAGTGAGGGGTGTTGAGTTGTTCAAAGGAGGGTCATGGGAGAGATTGAACTATGAGAGTAATGATGAGGATGGGGATGATGAGCGGTCTCTGAGCGAAGGAGAGGAAGAAGAAGAAGAAATTGAATCTATGTACGAAGAAACACCATCTAAACCTCCCATCCACCGCGACAATCAAGACTTTGATTTCGATTTCAAACCCAATCCCAAACTCAAGCCCATCTTGCCCACTCTCAAAAACAAAAACGAAAACATCCCAACACCAACTCTTCCCCCTGCGCCACCAACACCACCAACACCACCATCACTCAACCGCCCACCAAACCCCCTCCCATCATCAACGTCAGCCTCCAAAAATCTCACCCCTCTCCTAACATCATCAACAACAACATGCTCCACCTCATCTCCCCCAATCTTAACACCTTCTCCCTCCTTCTCACCCGTTTCATTTTCCAAATCTCCTTGGAAACCACTTGACATCAGCATTTCGAATTTTGATTCCGACGATGTTTTTGATGATAATGATGACGATGATGATGATACCGACATCTCATCTGCTGTTGCTGTTGCTGCTACTGGCAATGCCGTCTTAAAGAAGAATAATAAGAAGAAGAAGAAGAAGAATGACTTTAATTTTTCGAAAGAAAAAGAAGAGGATTTGCGGAGGAGGAGATTGAAAAAGGAGAAAAGCAAGGATGACGACGACGAGGAGGAGGAGGAGGAAAGAATAATAGAGAGAAGGAAAGAAAAGAATCCAGGAAAGAAAGCAATCAGAGACGTGGAAGACAGAAGAGACGAAAAGGTCAAAAAAGGTCTAGATCCGGATCCGGATCCGGATCCTTATCGGAATATGAGGGAATTGGCTAGAAGGGTTATGGAAAAGGGGTTTCGGTGAGACTCTTGTCTCTCTCTCTCTCCGTCCGTCCATCTCGAACCCCCCCCCCAAAAAAAGGTCTCGAAAAAGTACCACCCTGAAAACCGGGAAGGAAAAAAGATTTGTTCAAGAAGGAATAAATAATAGGAGAAAGAACTCGTGTTTCGTGTTTTTGGGAATCATCATAAAAGTACTGTACCAATACAAATACCGAAGTCGAAGTCGAAGTCGAAGTCAAAGAAGAATGGGTTTGCAATGGGGTTCCGAACATCAATGACAATTTTTCAAGCATTATTGTCTAGTACATTGCATTGCAATACAGTACAGTACAGTTACAGTAGAGAGAAGAAAAAGAAAAAGAAAAAGAAAAATCCTCGCTAAGTTATGGAAATAACTTACCTTTTTTTGTTGAAAGTATTTATTTAGTTAATGGTTTTTTCATTGTATTTTCTCGATTTGATTCGGATTCGCTTTTTGTTGTCTCTCTCTTTTTTTGGGGTTGGGGGGGGGGATGGTAGAGATAATTAGTTAATTAAGTATGAGGATGGGTGTCGAGATTAGGGGTACGCACTTACAAGTACTGTACAAAGATATAGTATAGGAGCTGGATGTACTGTCTATGGTAATGGTACTGTATGTTCATAGAATCGGGATGGAAGGAAGGAAATGGGAAAGAATTGACGATATGATATTCGGTAGAGTTGGATAAAACTACAGTATTTTAATAGAGTCAACTGACTTTATTAATGATCAAACTCTGTGTGTGTGTGTCTCTCTAAGATCTTGGAAATCTATTATATTGATTCTTCAGAAAACGAAAAACAAAGAAAAAAGGAATTGTATTCTCATAGATTGTGTTGATTCCTTAGAGAAAGTCTCCCTTTTAAAAATAATAGGAAAAATTTGATTTGGGACAAAAGTATAATGAATCATTTGATAGAGGGTATCATTCCAATTGCCATCCAACTAATGTTTCGCTGTAACGGCTTCACCAGTGAGTTTTTCAACTGCTTCTTTGGCACTGTTTGAGAGAGGTTGTTAGTATTCAGCCATTAAGATGAAGGTGGCAGAACTTACATATCACCCAAAGCGACCATACAAATGGTTTGCCAACAACTCAAACCGATTCTAGGAGCGACGCCTCTGTATAGTCCCTTAACGCCATTTTCCTGCAAGATATATTTGAAAGCTTTGCCAACGGTCAAATTCTTGGGTCGTTTGGGATCCTCGGTCTTGCTTTGCAATTCAACACGAATGACTTCGATAGGTTGGTTCCAAGCCGAAAGACCACCACCAAGAGCGGAAGCAAGAACCTTTTCACCACCGCCTAGTTTTTGCCCTTCTTCTTTGCCAGTGACTTTTCGAATGGCTTGTTCGGCCAGACGAGAAAGACCAAATCGGGATCCCCAGTTGGTGACTTGACGGATGGCAACAGCATTGACACCTTTGTTGATGCCACGGATACCTTCCTTGCGGTAGATGTCACGGAAGGTCTCAAAGGTGCCGGGAGGTTTGACACCTGATGCAGCGAGTTTATGTTTGGTAATCTCGACTGTCTTCATGCAAGTGCAAAATCCCATGGTCGCGTAGGCCTGTGCGGCCCCTCCAACCATACCACCAGTGATACCACCAACGAATTGTGAGGCGCCAAAGGATCGGGCGTAGTACTCGGCCTCGGAGGCGACGAAGAGGAGGACAGCACCCTTGGTTGAGGCTTCGATCCAGGCCCATGGAATCAAGCCCTGATAGACTGTGACAAAAGCGCGTTAGATTTTGAGTTTTCGTTCACGTAGCGTGAATGGCAGCGTGAATGGCGATAGAGCATCGCCGAGTGCAGCGCGCTGTCAACAGGTATACTTACAGCCAAGAACGCCGCCACGTCCCCAAATCTTAGCCATGGCGCTTGGGAAGGTGTCCTTTCGGTTGGCCGCCATGGTTGTCTTGATGACCTCAAGCGGTTGACCCAGAGTTGTCACCTCGAACATGTTCAAGCCAGCACCGAGAAGCAAGTTGCTGAACTTGATTGGTTTCTTCTCCAGCGCGGGAGGAGCTGCCGTCACCGGGGACATCGTTTGCTGTGGTTTAGATGGAGGGGCCCTGACCAAGGGAAGAGATCGGCTTCGTCGCCTGAAAGAGGAATGAAGCAGGGTTAATGAAGAGTGATTCTGTGGGCGAGATGTGTTTGTGGAAGGAAAAGAAATGTTGTTGACTGAGGTCCGATGCAATCTGGTGTTAATTACTGTAATTATATTGGAATTACAGAGTCGGTGCTCTCTCTATCGCACGTGGAGACCGACCGTCAGTTGGTCGGGCTTTAATTACTATGTAATAATGTACATAAGTGCAGGTGGGTAATTGGTACTCTACTGTAATTGCTTTTTGTTGGAGAGCAGCCGGAGTGGTACGAGTTGATTAGGGGATCTACTGTACTATGGTTACAGGCTGTTACATATTTGCTACTATGTACATACTCTGAGTAGGTAGGTACCTACAGTACTGTACTACTCTGATATGGTAACAGAGCATGTACAGTACTATGTAATTACATATTAGTACGCTGTGAGATCGACGGGGATCCTGCTCTCCCCCCAGTACTCTGTACTACTACTGTATGTATGAGCTCTATAGCAATAAGGAAATACGCGATGATACATAGTAAGAGAGCAGGAACAAAAGGAGAACCAGATCATTGCTTGAGTGGTCTTCTCTACCGCGTCAAATCCCGATTGACTTTTGAGCAGCAAAAGAATGGATGCCTGTCAACATGATGCATCCGGGACATCCAAGCTATAGTATACTCTGTAGTTGATACAACTCAAAGCTTCACGTCAACACGGCACCTCTGAAAGAGCTTGGGGTAAGCTTTTAACTTGGGAGGGTTCGAGTTCAACGAACGCGGAAAGGGCTTTGGGGGGAGCTGAAATGAGGACTAGCGTCGGCTCAACCACCACTCAACGGAAATCTAATTAATAAATGGCCCGACAGTAAGCAGCCATGTCTTTCGTTACCCGGAGTGATGACTACCTACTATGTAGGTACTGTAATGTACGTACTGTACTGTATCTCCATGATTGCTGTGTACCATAGTAAGTAAACTTTACTTATGCAGAGTCTTGTTCTCCATAACCCACACGCACAGGAGTGATGCTATTAATTAAATTACTATGTACATGTACGAGATGGATCCAGTCAAGGGGCGTTTTGCATTTGCGCATGGTGCTACTCAATCATACACTTTTTGCAGAATCAGGTACATAATTAGGTGCTACTGTTTACTTTAGCTATAGGCATAACCAGACAGTAATTAGTTGTAATATCACACAGCCAAGTAACAGATACAGTACACAACAGGAGAAAATTATATCTCTGAGGTCAGCTGCTGCTCCGTTGCGAGGCTGATGTGATGGGATTCGGGATGAACATGTGGCGCTATATATGTACATGTATCACAATATGCTGTAGTCCGTCCAGTAAGAGTATTCATCCAAGCCGAATACTGTAAAGCTCACATAGCTAATCACCCGAATCTTAGCTAATATCCAGGAAGGTGGTACGGAATTGATTATATTCACATGCCGTCTATTCCGATAACAAACTGTGCATCTGAACCCCTTCCCGGACTCCGGAACTCGCGGACAATAGAGTTCCTTCGAGAAGCCACGGATTAAAAAAAAAAGTCAACATACCCATGTGCAGCAGTAAATCATGGAATATCCATGCTGAGATCTAAGCTCCGAGTCAAACTTACGATCCTATAACCCTAAGAAGCGCAAGTCCCAACCTCGAGAAGTACCCAGGGCAGGCACTCCCTCTTTTGGATAGACTGCTGTAAACCTCCATCGAAATCGTCAAATCGAGATTAATCTATGCCACAGAGGCAGTGAATGTGTGTTATTCGAAGAGAGAATGGCTCAAGTTCAAGAGGTATCGCTAAGTTATAAACATGCTAGATCCTGGCCCCTTCATCTTACACCCACCCTCCTCAGCATACACGCCAGCCTCCAAATCCGGCCGGTCTTGTAATTCATGATTTCTGTGGTATAATTTACAACTTGGCACCAACAAGCTTGGCATAAGCTTCGGTGCTGAAAGACTTGGGTCGCTCAATTGGAGCGCCAAGAGCTCGGTCAATGATCAATTGTGGCAACACACCGAGCGCACGGGAAACACCAAACAGGACAGTGTAGTAGTTGGCCTCAGTCAGACCGTAGTATTGCAGGAGGACACCGGAGTGCTGAAACGAAGGTATTAGTACATGCAGCTCTCAAAACAGAGACGAAGGTTCACTTACAGCATCAACGTTGGGGAAGGGGTTCTTGGTCTTGCCGTGCTCGGTCAAGACGCCTGGGGCAATCTTGTAAACCTGGCTGACCAGCTTGAACATTGGGTCATCTGGAAGATGCTTCAAGGCAAATTCACGTTGCGACACATATCGTGGATCAGTCTTTCGCAGGACGGCGTGACCATAACCAGGAACGACCTGGCCAGCGTTCAAAGTGGACCAGAGGTAGTCGGTAATGGACTTGTCAGAAAGATCGCTGCCGACGGTAGACTTCATCTTGGTGAGCCAGTTCAAAACCTCCTGGTTGGCCAATCCGTGGAGAGGACCGGCCAAACCGTTAAGACCAGCAGCAAGAGACAGGTATGGGGAACTGAGAGCGCTACCGACCAAATGGGTGGTGTGGGCACTGACGTTGCCACCCTCGTGATCGGTGTGGATGGTCAAGTAAAGACGCATAAGCTCGACGAAATCCTTGTTATCAGCAAATCCAAGCTGATTGGCCAAGTTGTAGGAGAAATCCTTGTCCTTTTGAATTGGTGCAACCTTTCCATCCTTGAAGATATTGCGATAAATCTTTGCGGCGATGGTTGGGAGCTTTGCAATCAAATCCATCGAGTCCTCGTATGTGTATTGCCAGTAGTCCTTCTTGTTAATGCCCTTGGCGTAGGCCTTTGCGAAGGCGGATTCATGTTCCAAAGCCACAACGGCGAGAGAGAATTGGGCCATTGGGTGTAGAGTGTTAGGGCATCGGTCGATGAGCTCCTCAACAAAAGCTGGTATATCGGAGCGGGCGGCCCACTCGGCGGAGAGATCACGAACTTGTTGCTCGCTTGGGACCTCACCAGTCAACAAGAGCCAGAAAAGACCTTCTGGTAAAGGCTCCTCGCCGCCGGGTGCCTTTGGCAATAGCTCTTGGCATTCTGGAATCGTCTTGCCACGGAATCGAATACCCTCCTCCGAATCGAGGACGGAGCCTTCCCAGACCAAAGCCTTGATACCTCGGGCACCACCATAGACTTGGTCCAAGGTGACCTCGCCAATGACCTTCGAACCAAATTCCTTCCTAAGCTTCTTGACCTTTTCAATTTCACCTGGGAGCTTCTCGGCAAAGGTCTCCTTCAAGGACTGCAGATAGGCTGTGTTAGCATTGGAGCAGATGTGACGCCGGGCATCCTGCTTCAGGACATACCTTGCTTTTTGCCGAGGAATAGCATCGTGCACTGCTGAAAGCAGCTGATTGAATGGTTGGCCTGGACAATCGAGCGGTAGAGCGGAAGGCAGAGCTTCCTAATCTCAAAGAAGTCGACATGTTGTGATTATGAGAAATGCGAATGAGATGAAGCGGGAGATGAGAAGGTCAATGGGATTCAATGCAGGTGTGGGAAAAGGATGAGAGGATCCAAGGCGAAGCCGGCGCAGGTTGAAGGAGAATGCAAAGCAAAATGCGAAGGGAATACCTTTAGCTCCGGGCAGAAAAAAACTTACTCCGTATGGTTGGGGGGGTGGAAAGCCGAGTTCCTGGAGGAATTGGAGAGGGAGATGACGAAGTGGATCGAAATCGGAGCTAATCTATCGTTGAATTGATACTACGGGCGACCGCGGGAATACGGAGAAGTGAGGCGTTACGTGCAATAAGCAATTGCGTTATCTAAGTGCACAGGTCAACGGACAGTGCTCACCCACATGCACATGCACCGCGTACTACTGCAGCCGACTTAGTGCACGATGGGTCCATTCTGCCCACCGGAGCGCCCAAGTGGATTCTGTACAGGAGGTACGATACTCCGTAACGTTCCTTTGTCAAAGAAGCAACGTTGCCCAGGGAGGAACGACCGCTTTACCGACCCTGTACCAAATACAGTACCAGAATCTTCCAACACCCGAAATCTCTGCGTTTCACCAACCTCCTCATCTTGCCTCTTCCCATCACCATCACCATCACCATCGCCTTCATCAATCACAAACCACTTTTTTCATCCCCGATTCCTCTTTATTTGCTGCATTCATCACCAAAGTAATCTCTCTAGCTAGTCGCTTGGAAACATCTGCCTGTGTAGCAGAGAAAATACTAGACTTGACTGTAGCGCAGATTCACCGAGGCACGTCTCTGCCTGTAACCGTCTCATTCAAAACACACAAGACTACCTGCGCAGCAGTAATTCTGATTCAGGCGACTAGACTTCTTGCGCCAGTCGCGCTTCCACCTACATTAAGCTACATATCGTGGGCATTTGGCTATCTCACTTTTTGAAACTCACTGCTGGTGTAACAGTTACTGAATCTGCTCTCTGTACTCTCTTCGACAAAATCCATCTCCTAGACGTGTACCCTTTGAAGACCACAGCATTTCAACAACTTAGCTGATAGCACGAAACTCTCACTTTTACAATGTCGTCGGCGGTGGCGGAGCTGGATGCTTACCTGCAGTCCATGCTGAACCTCAAACCTCCCGGTGTGTCTGGATCAAAGATTTCCAGCATCACTAGTCTCTGTACAGCAAATGTTCAGGTAAGAGCTGTTCTCGCACACACTCTCTCATGACCGTATACTAAAAGACCACTTTGTTGCGCAGTCTGAATCCGTTCTCATCCAAAAAATCTACACTCACTTTAAAAAAGCGCCTGGCACACACAAATTAGGAGTACTATATGTCGTAGACTCTGTCACACGACAGTGGGTAGATCAAGCCAGAAAGGCCGGGCAAACCCTCGGTAGCGGTGCGTCTGATGGCACCTTTGCTGCTGGTGTCAATAGAGTAACAGAGCTGCTTCCTGTGCTGTTGAATGATATTATTGCAAACGCGCCAGAAGATCAAAAGGTACGCTTGAAACTGTCACGAAATGAGGAATTTGATCATGACTGTAACCAACGTTGCTTCTGTCATGACTATTTCATCGCTTCCATTCATTCCCTCACAATGATTGAGCCACAGCACACCGAAACTCACTTATAACTTGATTATAGGCCAAGATCGAAAAGCTCCTTGACATTTGGGAGCGTGGTAATACCTTTCCTTCAGCTATGCTTTCGTCAATCAAAGAAAGACTAAAGTCTTCTGCCAACAGTATGTGTATCCTCGAAAATTGCCACTGCAGCTTGTTCCTCCCCAAGAAGCTGACACTATGTAGATACGTCGACAACACCAGATAAGTCTCCAGCACCAGGATTCATCCCGCTAGGACAACAGGCACCCGAACCACCCAAATCAGCACCTACTGATACCTCCGCAATCTTGGCCGCCCTCACCAACATGGCTAAGCAGAACACTGCAGCACCTATCACATCCGGTACTCCAGCCCAAGCTAGCGTGAATAATGTATTAGGAGCCCACAATGCTTTTTCACAGATGCCGCCCTCGACTGTAGACCCTGCGGCTCAAACGAATGGGCAAAATGTAAACCCGTTGGGAGCACTACTTGCTGGTTACAGTAATGCTGGCCCAAATCAAGGTCAAACCCCTCCAGCACCGCCTGTCAATGTACCCCAAAACCCCTTTGCTACGTTGTTACCGCAATCACAACCTCAGGCACTTGTACCTCCACCAGTTGGTGGAGTAGACCCTGCTAGACAACTGCAATTGCTTCAAGCACTGCAAGCTCAGGGAGTTCCTCAAGATCAATGGGCTACTGCGCTCCACCTTCTAAGTCTCACAAGTGCGAATGCACCTAATACAAACATGGGTGGTATGCCAAACCTGTCTGCTGCATCGCAAGTTCAAAACTCCTGGGGGGGTCGAAATGAACCATCACGTGATGATTATACGAGGTCCCCACAATATCGTCGACGCTCTCGTTCTCCAGGTTGGGATAGACGCCGTGAACAATCTCCTCCACGTCGTCGAGATAGCCCAGTATATGGAGAGTATCGTGCCTCGTCTCCAAACCGTAATCGAGATGGGGATCGTGGCAGAGGCGGCGGCTATCGCCAACGCAGCCCAGCAGGAAGGCGAGGTGGTCGCCGTAGTGCTACTCCGCCTAGAGAACAGACACTACCCCCTCCAGGCCCTAAAATTATCGAATTCGATCCTTCTCTAGGTCCCGGTATGATTAAAGTGCTGAGCCGAACATTGTTTGTTGGAGGTGTCACTACATCTGATTCCCATCTCCGCAGTATTTTCAGCAACTTTGGTATTGTGCAAACCTGCATTGTGAATTTGGAAAAACGTCACGCCTTTGTCAAGATGATGACTCGAAGAGATGCCGAGAGTGCTCGTGATGGTATGGAACAGTATAAGGCTGGAGAAATGCAACTGAGGGTAGGTGACCCAAAACTTTTACAAGAACTTGCGACCAACAAACGACTACAGACGAGATGGGGTGTTGGATTCGGCCCACGCGATTGTAGCGATTATCAAACCGGAATCAGCATTATCCCCATTGACAGACTCACCGACGCTGATCGTAAATGGATGCTTACTGCCGAGTATGGCGGAACCGGTGGTAGATCAATCGAACCAGGAATGGTCGTTGAAGAGCCGGATATTGAAATTGGCGCTGGTGTTTCATCAAAGGGTACGTTGACATGGACTCCGCTGATCCAATGCTAATTTGCTTGTATAGCCATCAGTCGTCGCATGGCCACTGACACTGGAGGCAAACGAGGACCACAGTCCTCACGTACAGATCCAGTTCGTGGTTATGGCCGAGATAACAATCGCCAAGATTACGGTAATGGAAATCGTTATAACGACCGTGATATGCGGGATGGACATCAAGGTAATAACAACGGCAACATGGGTGTTGCTCCACCTGTGCCGGGCTTTGGCTTCAACTTCTCTGGTATACCAAACATGTCCATGTTCCCAGCCAATTTCTTGAACGCTGCCGGCACACCACAACCTCCTCCACCCGGCCAATGAGTCACGATGCTCTTACGCTTCTCTCATGAGGTACGACTTGTCGAGTTTCATAGGTGCTAAAGGATTTCGTTAGAGCCGCCACTGCAATCACTTGTCCTGGCTTATGCCTGGTCTATGTCTCAGTTCGTGTCACAGCCACAACCTTTCTTCTATCACTATTTGCTGTTTCTAACTGAGTCAAACCATATTACTGTCTTGGGAAACATTGTTATTCTAATCAAAAAAGGCTTCACCCCGGTACAAGGGTTACGTTGGTATTACGGTTCGCGCAGCGGTGCGCTTCGCCTGGGATTCTTCTGGGCATGTCTTCAAATTTGTCACTCTACTCAAAGCAGAGCCAAACGCATACATAGCGTATGCTGGGAGGATCATCGAAATACGAAATGAAAATAGGGATATGAAAACGTTCGAAGGAATCCCGTGGTCGAGACTCATCTCCATTTCTGGTTGCTGGGCACTTGGTTTGTGGTTGATTTTTTTTTTGGAAGCTGATCGGAGGATTGAAATCGAAAACTTAAGGATTTCTACTGAGAAATCAAGGTTTTGATGTATTGTAGCACAAAATTATAACACTAGAATCCGTGGACCGCCATAAATCTAGTCCATTGATTGTGTATGAGCAAAGCTCCGTCCAAGCTGTTGTGAAGTAAATGCCAGACGAGATCCAGGAATGTTTGGACTCTCACGTCCCAGCCCAGGTATCTGCATCATGATCCATGGGCCTACTTTTCATCCAACTTATCAATTACATGAGGTTGGAGCGAGGCCAGTTGACATAATATCTAAGATAAAGCTGATGATTCTAGAAGTGTGGCGAGTAAAGTCTCAATCAAACAGGTGGCTTATCGTACTTCTTGCACAGCCTCTGGTTGATGATGAAATATCGTATGGTATTGTAAGATATTACAGATTTCGATCGAGCTACGTATAAAATTGGAGGTCGCGGTCGCTCCTGCGTATAATGGACCGGTAAGTATTCTGTAACAGGTTAAAGTGTCGATCGCATACCCCCAGGTATTGAATGAACCCCTCCATTATGAGGCGTCGTACTCGGAACCGACTTGCTGCGCCTAAATCACCTCCCATCTTTCTTTGATACATAAACCCCAAACTCCCTCTTGTCGCAAAGCCGTGCACCTTATTTCTTACCCTTCCGATTACTCCTTCGGTTTCTAAAGTCAGTCCATTGCTTGAAAGCTGCTACAGTAAGCAGAATAAGTAGGTCAATGGCCGATCAATACGCTCCGCCAACGGGGCCACCTCCACCCAAGGTTCCTGAAGGTTGGAAAGCTCAGTTCAACCAACAATATAATGAATGGTACGTCGTTCTGACAGATGTCTTTCAAGACACTCAGGTGTTCTTTGCTATTCAAAAGAAGCGACACCAGTCTAGCAGTTTTCGTGCTAACGTGTTGTGTTTCAGGTTCTACGTCAACATTTACACCAAGAAATCACAATGGGACAAGCCAAGAGAGCCAGTCTATGCTCCACCCGGCGATGGCGCTCCTGACGGTCCTCCTCCATCCTATCAATCTGGACCCAATGCATCGAATGTCAGCGATACCAAGTCTTCACTGAATACCAACAATTCATATAACCAGTCTGGCGAGAGAGCCGGAGGCTCCGAGAGCGATGCTCAGCTGGCAGCAAGATTACAAGCCGAAGAGGATGCTCGCGCTCGTGGAAGTCATAGCCCAATGCCTGGTGCAGCGACGGATTATTATGGCCAACAAGGTTCAGCACAGCTTGGTTATGGGAGTCAAAGTCCATATGGTGCGCAAACACCAGAACCTCAGGGCACCGAGCGTGGTTCAAAAGGTTTCTTGAGCAAACTTCTGGGAAAGGGAAAACAATCCAGCAGCTATGGTGGCGGTTATCAACAGGGCTATCCTCAACATGGTTACCCACAACAAGGCTATTCTCAACAGGGATATGGCCATCCGCAAGGCTATGGATATGGAGGACAATATCAGCAAGCACAAAAGAAAAAGCATGGTATGGGTGCCGGCGGAGCTGCTGCTCTGGGTGTGGGTGGTGGCTTGGTTGGTGGTATGTTGCTAGCAGATGCGCTTGATGATGGTCATGATGGGGGCGGCTTTGGCGGGGACGATGGTAAGTTCTTTTCCTGCACTGGCATTGTGCCATACTGACGTCGACTTAGGAGGCGGTGACTTTGGTGGTGGTGACTTTGGTGGTGGTGACTTTGGTGGTGGTGACTTTGGAGGCGATGGAGGTGGCGATTTCGGCGGTGGTGACTTCTAGGGCATGATACCGGGCTGGAATGGAATTGGAAGCTTCGCGCTTCTTTGAAATTACGATGGCAACAGGCTCACTGCCCGTTGGGAATTCGTCTTGAATTTCGGGTGGCCGACATCTTTCTTCCGTTGGTTTCCACGAAATCATCGCAGTGCGGAGCGTTTGATTTCTAAGTAGCATGAGACTCACAGGCGAACATGATTGATGAAGTACAACATCACTGCCTCCGACAACGATCTTGGCACCCGAATAGATGTAGAGCTCATGTCATACAATATCAGAAAAGTTCATTCAGCGGCTATCCCAAACGTAAAACCAGTGTGTTGTTGTACAGGAATATAGCCTCCTTAAGACATGATTATATCGCATCTTGGAAATGAGAATTTACTCATCACTGGGGCCGTTTCGAAGTCGAGGTCATTGAAAAGGGCGCGAGCTTTTCCCTATTTCTCCACGGTGTCATATCAAACAATGATCCACCATTAGCTTGTGCTCCCCCTTGAATGAGCCTGGATGCCCCAAAGGTTTAACCTTATTGGAGCGCGAGGGAAAAACATACGCAAGCCCCGATTTTGTGTGGTACCACCCATTCATACTATGACCGTCTCCGCGTAGGCCAGAAAGAATGAACACGGTCGCTGCATGCCCTTGCTTCATCACTTTACTCTTGTGAGCCTCGTTGACCTTTTGTCCTTTATCAATTGAGGACAAGGGCAAATTTGTTGCAACTCATCTGGGAATCTGGGAGAGATGCACTCCATCGTTACCCAGTGATTTTCTTGACGACACCGTCCCCTGCTCCCCTGACCCCTTGCAGCTATCAGCTCGCAATTCCCCTCGTTCGAAGATTTCTAGGACACCTGGCCTACACCACGATATATTCTCTACAGCAAGTCTCGACATCCCTATCATAAATCTCCAACGACAAGGAGCATTGGATGTAGAGAAAGTACACCAATATGGCGTCGACCAATAACATTTACGCTACTGGCGTAGATCATGACACCGGGGATGTGAGAAAACGAAATGTTCAGGGATATTCCAAAGCAAATGGATCACAAGTCATCAAGGCTGAGGCAGAAGACCAAAAGAAGCTACAAAAGGTATGGAAAAGACAGGCTTTCTCAACCAACTTGGTTCAACATGCGCATCCGCTGGACAGCTTGCTGATCTCAAACATCTACAGCCGGCTCAAGGATTGACCGCATTTCTCGACGAATATGAATATCTGATCGCGCCATTGATTTTTACGGCGCTGTCATTTTTCACTCGTATGTGGAAGATTGGTTTGTCAGACATTGTTACCTGGGACGAGGCACAGTAAGTGTGCGCCTCCGATCGAATCACGAGCACAGCTGACGGCGGGCCCTTTAGCTTTGGGAAGTTCGGATCGCACTATCTCAAACGAGAATTTTACTTCGATGTCCATCCACCGCTGGGAAAGATGCTTGTAGGCCTATCTGGCTATCTAGCCGGTTACAATGGTTCTTTCGAGTTCAAGTCTGGCGAGAAATACCCCGAGGATCTCGACTTTACCTTCATGCGAGTCTTCAACGCCTTCTTCGGTGCTGTTTGTACTCCATTGGCATACTACACCGCTAGGGAATTGAATTTTAGGAGAGCTACTGTCTGGCTGGTAACTCTCATGGTTCTCTTCGAAAATTCATATGCGACAATCTCTCGATTCATCCTCCTCGACTCGATGTTACTCTGCTTTACTTGCACAACTGTGCTCTGCTGGGCCCGATTCCACAGATTGCAATACAAAACTTGGTCGGTAGAGTGGTTTGCCTGGCTCTGCCTGACAGGTGTCAGCATTGGATGTGTGTGCAGTGTGAAGTGGGTTGGCGCCTTCTGCACTGCACTTGTCGGAATTTATACTGCAGAAGATCTATGGAACAAGTTCGGTGATCTACGCATGTCAAAAGTCGAACTTGGCGCTCATGTAGGCGCTCGTGTCTTCGGTTTGATCGTGATTCCCGCACTTGTCTATATGTTTTCCTTCTGGGTACACTTTCTCATTCTGGAAAACTCCGGTCCAGGCGATGCGCAGATGTCTTCTCTTTTCCAAGCCAACCTGAAAGGTACCGAAGTTGGCAAAGATTCACCATTGGAAATCGCCTACGGCTCAAAAGCTACGCTCAAGAACATGGGCTACGGCGGTGGTCTGCTCCATTCACACGTGCAGACATATCCCGAGGGAAGTACCCAGCAGCAGATCACCTGCTACCATCACAAAGATGCCAATAATGACTGGTTCTTCTACCCTAATAGAAATGAACCAGAATTCGACCCAGAAGGACCACTCAAGTACGTTTCTGACAAGTCTGTTATTCGGCTACTTCATGCTCAGACTGGACGTAATCTCCACTCCCACACTGTTTCTGCACCGATCACTAAACAGGACTATGAAGTCTCTTGCTATGGTAATGTCACGATCGGTGATGAGAAGGATCACTGGACTGTTGAGGTGGTAAATGATGCTGGTTCTTCTGATCGATCAAAAATTAGAACATTGACTACGGCATTCCGGTTGAGACACACCGCCCTCGGTTGTTATCTTCGAGCAGGCAATGTCAATCTGCCACAATGGGGTTTCAAGCAGATCGAGACAACGTGCGTAAAGGAGAACAACCCACGAGATGTTTACACCCATTGGAATGTCGAATCCCACACCAATGAGCGACGTAAGTGAGATCATCACTGTTTGAAAGCCTGTCTGACAAAAACACTATAGTTCCTCCTGGAGATGCTAAGGCCTACAAATCGCCATTCTTTCGAGATTTTATCCATCTCAACGTAGCGATGATGACATCCAACAATGCTCTTGTACCTGACCCCGACAAACAAGACGACCTCGCCTCCCAGTGGTGGCAATGGCCGATTTTGAATGTCGGACTTCGAATGTGCTCATGGGATGATAATACCGTCAAGTACTTTCTCCTGGGAAACCCCATTGTCTATTGGGGTAGCACTACAGCATTGGCATTTTCCGGCTTCCTCGTCGTCTGGTACCTCATCCGCTGGCAACGTGGCTACGATGAACTGAGCTCGAAGGACATTGACCAAATTCATTATGCTGGTATCTACCCGGTTATCGGATGGGTTTTGCATTACGTGCCATTCATCGCGATGGCAAGAGTTACGTACGTGCACCACTACTACCCAGCCCTATACTTTGCCATACTGTCCGCTGGATTCGTGGTGGATTGGACGACACAGAAATTGAACAACAAAGTGCGATGGGGCCTGCAC
The DNA here is from genome assembly GCA_001006345.1 of Phaeomoniella chlamydospora. Classification (NCBI taxonomy): domain Eukaryota; kingdom Fungi; phylum Ascomycota; class Eurotiomycetes; order Phaeomoniellales; family Phaeomoniellaceae; genus Phaeomoniella; species Phaeomoniella chlamydospora. The sequence goes on along the minus strand of LCWF01000131.1, from coordinate 55,222 downwards.
ACTGTCTTGTACATCGCCATCATCGGCCTTTTTATTGTGTTCAAGGATATTGTCTTTGGCATGGAGGGGTCGAATCTTGAATGGCGATACCTCAGATGGTTTGACAAATGGAGGATCACTGATTGAGCGACGGATTAGATATCCCGCCATAATCACAAAAGGAGATGGCTCGTACACTGAAATCAATCAGCACTTTCATTGACGCTGTCAAAATGACAAAGCCATCGCCAGCGGATGGGATTTTCTGTCCAGCTATGCATCGATCGAGACGCAAATGTACTATTTCATGAGAGGAAGGAGAAGCAGCATGGCGCTCTCGTGGGCATATGAAGCATTTCCTGGCGTCTTGGCCGGTTTTGAGGTCCTAAGTCAAAAAGGATTTAGCTTATGTATCCGTTCTTAAATGTAGCTGTCATGTTTACAAAATGTACGGCTAAGCACTGCCAACACCGTAAAGAGCATGCAAGATTACTCGGTTCGTGTATCGTACCTATGTAGTCTTCACGGTGGCAAGGGGGATGTTCAGTTTGTTCTTTGATCTAGGCCCCGTATGAATTCCAGCCAGGTCCAGTACTGCCTGTCGTCATCTGGGATCCAAAGTCTTCAACGGAACCGCAACATCCTCTTCCTCGTACCCCGGCGGAGGACCCTGGTACTGCTGTCCCGGATCCTTTTCATCTCCATATCCATATCGATCATCGACTATCATCTGTCGTTTAGCATTTTCTTCCGTGAAAATAAACAGCCCTATCTGTATCAGCCTCGTGGCATTGTCGTTCGCGAGAGAGTTTTATCTCGTTGGCTCGTCGACCATGGCGGCGCCGGTGGATGACCCAGCAACCGCCGAGGCCGAGGACCAGAGCTGCGAGGGCACAGATTATTATGGCGATGAAGGGGCCAGGGTCCGTGTTATTGGTGTTGGAACAGTTGGCGCGCGGGTGGAGGAGGGTTTGGGACATTTGGAGGGAGTTGATGTGTTGAATATGAGGTAAACGGAATGTGGGATATGAGAGATGGAAGACATTATGAGATTGGACGGACATGTGTGAGATGTTATAGATGTAGATAGACCACAGCAAGAGCTCGTACAGAGCTCACCTCGTATCGACATGACAACAACAGGCCTGAGGTGAGTTCAGTTGTCGCCCCCATCTGGAGTAATTGTGTTGCTGGTAGTGGTTACAAAGAGGTATAGGATGGGGCTGTGTCGTAATTAGTAGGGTTTAAGATATGAATGGTGACACACACAGATGCCATTCATATAGAGTGACTACCGCCCTCTCATGGAATGAAGATGTCCAATGGTGCCTGGATACAGGGCTATCGAAGACGCCAAGAGGTTCCTTCAAGGCGGATTTGTACCGCTGAGGATGTAGAATTCTGTCAGCGAGGTCGATCTCTGATGTATATTCCAGTATCAGCCCGTCTCGGGATTTTGACATGTTCGGGAACGACACCGAGGCTTTGACAGTACCATGGTACTACAGAGTAGAGTAACGGGATCACCATCTTGTGTAACCGAAGGGGACAATACAATACTATGACTTCTGAAGCATCTGCCAGTTGATATCCCTTCGACCGTACAGAGTAATTGGAAGTTATTGTACCCTACCAATCTCCCTCCCCATTGTTGCAAGGTATAAAGATAACCCTACGGTTGACAAGCGACACAGACGAGTCGACCGATGACCGCATCTTGCAATATTATGTATTCGTTCTTCAGATCTTCAGTACACAATGGACCAGGGTACAATCGGGGACAACGATTGGGCGATGGACAGTGTCAAGAGTTCAAGATTGGATCCCTCTAGGACGCCCTAAAATAGGGATGGGTGTCCAAGTACCCATTCATCTACTATGTATCTCTGGCTACCTACAGTAGTGTACTGTACCATAGTATTACAGAGTACATAGTACTATGGTACTGTAGGTACTGTAATTAGTTACTGACTGTATCCGTAATCTAGTGAGGAGTTCGTTCAGAGATAGCGGATGTGGGGAATTCAGCGGTTGTCGGCCATAGCGCCTATTGTTTGCCTCTAATTCGACGTGACACACTGTACTATGTACAAATCCTAGCTTGTTGAAGCAGGCTCCGACTTGTGCCTCATCGTGAACTGCCACAATGGGCTGTGCGCAGCTGCCTAGGAGGAGAGCGACTCAGCCTGATACCCATTTGCTTACTTCCAAAAGATCTGTCTCTTTCAATGTCGCAAGACTATCGTTGCAACTGCGCATTATCCGTTCTCTATCGAGATAGATTTCAATGACCTTCGACAGTCAATTAACAATGGTCCCACCTTCTGATGCCAATACGTTCAAGATCACGCCGCAGCAGGCAAAGTACCGCAGCAGAATTGAGAATGCTTTGAAGGATGGCAGGCTCACAATCGTCATCGGCGCAGGAGTGTCCATCAACGCTATTGCCGCCAGTAAACGTAGAGATGAGGACGGTCACAGACGCGCCTTGGAATCCATGAACTGGTATGGTCTTTTACGCCATGGACTGGAATATCTTGTAGACGAGCAAATACCGCTGAACGACTCCGAACGAATCGAGTTGAGTGCGCTTACAACATCCCTTGCGGAGACGTCACCGCCGCCAAATAACGAAGAGCTTTTTCGTGCCGCTTCCTTTGTCAGACGTAAACTGACTGAATCCAAACTAATCGTCAATTGGTTCGATCTCGAGTTCGAAGAAATCTACGAAAGGTTCATCAATCACGACGAGAATCCTATTCTAGACGCCATCAAGGAGCTCTATAAGTGCGGCGCTCGGATCATCACAACTAATTATGATGATTTGATGGACCGACATATCAACGAAAAACCTATTCTTGTTGACGGGACGCCCGCTATGCAGAGATTCTTTAGAAAGGAAATGAATGGTATCTGCCATGTGCATGGCAGCTGGTGGGATTCGAAAAGCGTTGTGTTGGACAGTATGGATTATGAAAGGGTTAAACAGAACGAAACCATACAACAAAGCCTCAAAAATAGCATGACCGGTTCCGAAGTGCTTCTTTTCGTCGGAACAGGCAGCGGTCTTCGGGATCCCAACTTCGGTGATCTCTTGGCCTGGGCTGCTAAATGGAATGAAGGATTGGCGCAGACGCATTGTCTTTTGGCTCATCAACAGGAACAGATTGATATCGACGCACGTGGTTTGAATGTTCTTAAATATGGTCAAAGCTACGAGGATCTCCCCAAGTTTTTGCAAGAATTGGCAAAGAAAGCTTCACGTATGTAATCATCCATGCCACTGCTTTAGCATATCATCGATATCATCGCTAATATTCATCGTTAGATCATCTTACTCCTCGCATCATATCCTTCCCTCGTCGTAGAGCGGCATACTTCGTCTCGCGTGACGAGCAATTCAAGAAATTGCAGCAGGCTCTCGACACAAACGATGCAACGAGCAGAACAGCTGTGCTGACCGGTATCGGTGGTTGTGGCAAATCTCAACTTGCCCTCGAATTCTGCGAGCTGGCCGAGTCAAATGAGACCCATCATTCGATCTTGTGGATTGATGCATCCAATCCCACCGCCACCGAGCAAGCGTTCGCCACGATTGCTGGACAAATCCCAGGTGTCCCGGCCAATGTCGCAGATATCCATCAGACGGCCGAAGCAGTGTTAGACTATATCAGCCGTTCCAACCTTCGTTGGCTGCTAATCTTTGACAACTTTGACGATCCGTCTCAGTTTCAGGGTGATGGTATTCGCGATTTCTGGCCCCGTAAGCGTGGACATTGTTCGATCCTCATCACTAGTCGGCTGCCATCCGCGAGTGAGCTAACTCCACAACAAACCGGAATTGACTTGACACGGATGACAAAAGACGAGGCTCTCGATCTTTTCAATCAAAACGAAGACGGCACAGATCAGAATCATCTTGAGAATAAGCAAGTGGTTCAACGGCTCGGGTTTCATGCGCTTGCGATTTATCAAGCCCGTGTCTACCTTAAGAGTAGTGGTAGGGATTCCAAACACTTTCTTAAACTTTATGAAGCGGAGAAAGACGTGCTGAACGAAGCGCCGGAATTTTCAACTTATAAGCGGAAGCTGTCCCACGAACCAGACCAAGAAACAGCCTTGACCGTATTCACCACCTTGACGCTTTCGTGGAATCTTATCAAAGACGATTCAAGCAGCAAGGCTGATAAGCGACACCTGATGGTACTCTTGGCGTTTCTGGATGGAACAACGGTATCAGATACTTTATTTGAGGGTTACAACGAGACAGACAAAGACTGGATGGTATCTTGCTATCAAAATAGCGTATGGAAAAAGTTGAAATTTGAAAAAGTCTTCCAGACATTCTGTCGAATGTCACTGGCGCAACTTCTCCCAGCTGATGGCTTGGGCTTGCAGGTCTCTGTACACCCCTTGGTCCAAGATTGGGCAAAGTTAATACTCAGCCATGAACAAGAATATCCTAGCTTTGTCGTCGAATCCATTAAAGTCCTTGGTCACAAGCTCAAACGGCTTGATCATTTCTCCTTAGAGCAGCGGCTTGCTCTGACATTGCACGCTGAGAAAGTTACAGCAAATCGGCTCAGATATCTGAACAGGTATACTTATGACGCCGTTTTGTTAAAAGCAGTGTACCATATTGGTCAATTATACCGCGCACAGGGAGAGTACAAAAAAGCGCAAGAAAATGTGCATTTGGCCTTGGAAGAATGCATAAAGAACTTGGGTCAGGAGCATCAAGATACACTGGGATTCATGGATGGCTTAGGGGTTATACATATACAACAGGGATTTTATCATGGAGCTGAAGAGCTCTTTGTGCAAGTGGTGGAGACAAGAAAGCGAGTGCTCGGCCAAGAACATCCCGATACCTTGACCAGTCAAGCCAATCTGGCATCTACATTTTGGAATCAAGGTCGATGGAAGGAGGCCGAAGAGCTCTTTATACAAGTGATGGAGATAAGAAAGCGAGTGCTCGGCCAAGAACATCCCGATACCTTGACCAGTCAAGCTAATCTGGCATCTACATTTTGGAATCAAGGTCGATGGAAGGAGGCCGAAGAGCTCTTTGTGCAAGTGATAGAGATAGGAAAGCGAGTGCTCGGTCAAGAACATCCTAATACCTTGACCAGTCAAGCCAATCTGGCATCCATCTACCGGAATCAAGGTCGATGGAAGGAGGCCGAAGAGCTCTTTGTGCAAGTGATAGAGATGAGAATGCGAGTGCTCGGCCAAGAACATCCTCATACCTTAACCAGTCAAGCTAATCTGGCATCCACCTACCGGAATCAAGGTCGATGGGAGGAGGCGGAAGAGCTTAGGGTACAAGTGATGGACACGAGGAAGCGAGTGCTTGGTGAAGAACATCCCTATACCTTGGCAAGTATAGATAATCTGGCATCTATATTCTGGGATCAAGGTCGATGGAAGGAGGCCGAACAGCTTGATGTGCAAGTGATGGAGATAAGAAAGCGAGTGCTCGGCCAAGAACATCCCGATACCTTGACCAGTCAAGCTAATCTGGCATCCACATTTTGGAATCAAGGTCGATGGAAGGAGGCCGAAGAGTTTGAGGTGCAAGTAATGGAGATAGGAAAGCGAGTGCTCGGCCAAGAACATCCCGATACCTTGACCAGTCAAGCCAATCTGGCATCCACATTTTGGAATCAAGGTCGATGGAAGGAGGCCGAAGAGCTTGAGGTGCAAGTGATGGAGATAAGAAAGCGAGTGCTCGGCCAAGAACATCCTCATACCTTGATCAGTCAAGCCAATCTGGCATCCACATTTTGGAATCAAGGTCGATGGAAGGAGGCCGAAGAGCTTGAGGTACAAGTGGCGGAGATAAGAAAGCGAGTGCTCGGCCAAGAACATCCCGATACCTTAACCAGTCAAGCCAGTCTGGCATCCACCTACCGGAATCAAGGTCGATGGAAGGAGGCCGAAGAGCTTGAGGTGCAAGTGATGGAGATGAGTTTACGAGTACTCGGCCAAGAACATCCCGATACCTTGACTAGTCAAGCCAATCTGGCATCCACATTTTGGAATCAAGGTCGATGGAAGGAAGCCGAAGAGCTTGAGGTGCAAGTGGCGGAGATGAGAAAGCGAGTGCTCGGCCAAGAACATCCCGATACCTTGGCAAGTATGAGCAATCTCGCGCATATCTTGTATTTGCACAATCCAAGTGAAGCTATAGGCCTTCTGGAGCGATGTCTGTCACTTTGTCAATCAGTTTTGGGCGACAATCACCCTAATACTATATCTGTATCTGAAACTTTGGCGATTTGGCAGGCGTCCATTTTTGATGCTGCTGAAGCCTAGTATCTGCGTGGCCTTTGACCGAGAAAATCGCATCATTGTTATTTCTAGGACTTTGATGAACAGAAGTATGACCCCTAACTACTATATCAAGTATTTTCGACTATCTCCTAAGAACGAAGACGATGTGTGTCTAAAGCATATCTTTGAAATACCATTTGATGTTCCATTGGTTGTCGGCATAGATTACAACCATAGGCCTTAGTGGGCTGTAGATGGATATTTCTGAAGTGTCTGACGAGGTCTTTGTATTGATTATATATACGTTACCTTAGTTCGCTGTGCAACCGATAAATTGGGGCCATGTCGATAAAATAGCTACTGATAGCCGTTCATCACGAATCAGATACGTGACTCCTTCGATGGTTTTCGTGTCTGATAGAAGACAAAATCATTTGCGATCTCCGGCTTCAGCGGAATTGGTAGCTGGTTTTTTTCCATCTTCAATCTAATATAGCTGTGTTAGTTGCTCTGCTCTCTATAGACTAGGTGCTAGAAAGACGTTATCAGCGAACAGCATTCCGAGGAGAAAGACGTGAGGGCTCAAAATCAGTGAAGGATCGTATATGATCTCCGGAAGAACGAAAGTGTTTCTAATACCAAATTACTGTAGCTTCCTTGGACAAGACAATAATTAACTAGGATCATGACATACACTTCCTTCATTCTCAGAAATGTTTTCGTGAACTCAAAGGTAAATTCAAGGAGTAGTCGATGTGGGCCGCCGTCTGGATCCTAAAACAAGGTGACTGATATATCGATAACGAAGAGCTAGAACTGTTGTAGGACGGTTTACGGTGAATCCGGTAAGCTGGAGGAAAAGACAAAGTTCGATCCGCTGTCCACCAATATCAAACTGCTTCTCTGTAGTACGAAGGGCAGGCAGAACGGTCAGAACTAAATCTTCGACTAGCATCGGAACCTTTTCCCGCTTCTACACATCAAGTTCGTGCTTATCCGCAAGCCTTCTCAGAATCTATCTATATCGTCGCTCAGTCATAAGTCTCACCAACTATTTTGAAACCGCATACTTTATGCATATGGCGATTGTCTTTCGGGTCGATCCTGGAACAGATTTCTTGCTCATAGAAAAGCCGGAAATTTTTCTATTCTTGATTCAAAGAGCTCCTCGTTTTGATTCCACGAAGCCTTCGACCACTTTTGCCTCGAGCGAGTTTCAAGAGCCAGCTGAAAAACCTATGAAAATCATGCGTATTGGCTGTTGCGAGGGCTGCCTGAGGGTTCTTTTTTTTTTCCCGCGATACTATCTAGAGAAGGACATTATCAGCAGCAATAAAGATATGCTTGCTCAAGCGACTTACCGAAACCATCGCTCTCGAATCCGATCGAGAAGGGCTTGGGTGCTTGATTCATAGTCTTGTCCGTCAGAACATTCCGACACGTCATCGTCTGGATCGTCGTCATCATCGCTGCTACCGCTCAGGAAGCAAGATTCGGGATCCGGTTCGTAGAATGGTGAATCCGTAGGGTCATCGATATTGTCTTCTTCGGCGTCTATAACTGAGTTGTAATCCCTGTTAATGTGTTTGAGACTTTGAGTGGCCAGACGTTGGGAAGAGCGTATGGTTTAACTTGGCTTGGATATACGCTGATGTTGTGTGGGGATGCTCACATGGTGGTTGAATGAGAAAGGAAACGGACGGTAGAACACACGAGCGTTACACGCAATAATCAAAGGAAATCAACGAATGAAGTAAGACAATAGGATTTCCAGATAGGAGACAAATCAATGTATGACAAGGAATTGTCGGCAGCCGCAAGAGTGACACTAGAAAATCGAAATGAAGACAACGCAGGTAGGGAAGAAATGAGAATAAACAGGAAGGAAATATCCAACTTTTCAAGACGAACGCATGGGTGGAGGGAGTCCTCAAAAAAAGAAAAGTACCATTTCAACGAAGGGATATATAGGACCGCTTGGGTTATCATGAGTGCCTGACTATCACGTATCAGGTTGACTGGAGTAAACGGTTGAGGTCTACGAGAAATCATGGCGGCCGACATCAGATGCGTGCTGATATGGTACAGTAATTAAGGCGCGTGGAGGGAAAAGTTGCAAATGGGAGGCCAAAAGCGGTGTCCCTCGCCAGCCAAAACAGACCGCCAATTTGCAAATCCATTGATTATTATCGTAACTTTACAACAATAAGAAATTAAAAAAAAATTTATATATGAAAGTTGTTGCCCTGAAAATTCTATATATTTTTTAGTATTAATGCGATTTAATTATATAGATAATTGGTAGAGATATAAATAAGTTAGTTGAAAATTGCTGTTTTATACTAACTATGTAGTTATGTAAAAATGCTAATCAGCTATGACTTTTGACGGGGTACTGGAATACCCGGTAGGCACTGAGTAAGAAGTTTCTGTGCCTTGGCTCCCCTCCCCTTACAGAGTACCTTAACCCCCCAACCACAATGTCTTGCTTCCCCATTTCCTTGCCCCTTGTGATCCTGTTTTCGGGTACAATATAATACTCTGTCGACCCAAGCCCTTCTTGGGTCCTGGACCCCTTGATATGTATTGATATTGATAGGGTTCCTTGTTACAGGACAACCTGAGCGAGGGGACATCAACGCTCTGATTGGGCTTACCTCTCTTGAGTACGTATGTGCCTCCTTATCATAAAGGAGACCATAGAATATGGGAAATTACTACTGTACGTATGCTGTATGGCGTGGATACTGAGAGGATCTTGATGCCACCTTTACTCTGCGCACTGTCGTAATTACTAATTATGTACTATGTAATTATACAGAGTACATAGTAGTAAATCATCACGTGTACGACTGGGGGACGATCTTCTGGCCTTTGGTCTTTTTCGAACATGGTACATATCTTTGAATCTACTCTGTACAGTAATTATCATCTGTCACTACAAAACAAGCTGCACCTACCTACAGAGTAGGTATCTTCTGAGTACCTACCAATTACCTCGATCGCGCTGATTGATTGATTTGTCTGTCTCTGCCTTTCTTCTGCTGGACTTGACCGTCTTTTAATGCCGCCATTTGGATCCCTCCTTAGATCCACTTAGTACGTACATGTACAACCCATCAAATACGCCGATCGCTTGTCTCGTCCAGCGCCAGCACCAGCAAACCAGCACCACCACTGCCATCGCCATCATCGCCCATCACCATCATCGGAACTCTTTCCTGTGAGACCGTATCCTTTTGTGCACTTCGAGTAAAGTGACACTTTGTGCCTTTTTGCTCATCGTCCAAGCCTCCGGCTGATGCAGCGTGTGATCCACCCGTTGCTCGTGATTTGGTCAGTCTCTCCCTTCTCCTCCCTCCCCCCCCCCTACTCCAAGATCTTCTCCCCCCAAGACTCAACCCCCAACTCGCCCAAAGTCTCGAGATTGGACCGCAAAGCTTGCCAAGTACCGATTCCCAATCACCGCCAATTGGTCATATTCGATTGACTAATTACAGTGTAACTGGTCTCCTCTTGTCTTCTGTCAAGCCTTTGAGAAAAGCTGCATGTGCAGCGCGCATCCATTCCCCCTAGTTGTTGACACTATCCTCGCCAGTCGGCTTTTGATTCGTGAACCCTATTTTGGCTAAGGTCTCCAAACCTTTGGTCGTCGGTGTTGCTCCTCTCAGGCTAACCGGTTTACCACAATCAAGCGCTCCCTCCACTCGTTTTCCTTTCCCGTCCACCGCACCCCGAGTCGACCGTTTGCTCTCCGCACGACATCACGTTCCTAATCACCTGAACCTCGATTGCGCTGCATCTGCACTCCTTCGACTCCCTCCGTCATAGGGCTACAGCTTAGTAGCCCTTCCTCACCGGCACCATTGCTCCCTCACGGTCCCATCCACATTCTTCCATCCCTCTGCGTAGTCTGTCCTCCAATTCCACCGCCGAAGACAGCCAGCATTTGCTGCAAGACGAGAAACCACAACGAGCGCGGCGGCGGACCTCCTACTCCTCCGAAGGTTCAGACGAATTCTCCCTCTGGAGCGATACCGGTGATATCGCCGAACAGCTAGCAGAGGAAGAAGATCCTCTCCGAATCGACCTCGGAAGAGGCAACGGTGGCCCCGCCCGCGGAACACTCGTCAACGGCCCCCGGACTCGAAAGCCAGAGAGACACGTGCATTACTTGGACCAGCTACATCTCGAGCGAAAGACGACCAACCCTGGCATCGACAAGGAGGCGATCATCATCCCTGAACCCAAGCCGCGCCTGATACCTACCTGGGAAAAAGTTCTCGCAACAATCATGGCACCCAATGATCCACAAACAGCGAGGAGGAGAGGGCTGGTGGGAAAGCCGTTGGTGTAAGACAAACCCCAATTGAGATTGATAATGGTGACTGCGCAGCCCCGCTGACAATAGACGCAGCTATTTCACAAGTATTTTCGTCTCGTTAGGGGTGTTTTTATTCGGTTACGATCAAGGAGTTATGTCTGGCATTATCACGTAGGTGGATGACTACAAAGCACCGGCGACAGGCCGCTAACGTCAACAGTGGCCCTTATTTCAAAGATTACTTCAACCAACCCGGGGTGGGAGAGATTGGTACCATGGTCGCAATTCTCGAAGTTGGAGCGTTCATTGCATCGTTATGTGTCGGTCGCATTGGGGATGTGATAGGGAGAAGGAGGACAATCCTCTACGGCTCAATCATCTTCTTCTTCGGTGGAGCGCTACAAAGTTTTGCTAATGGTATGCCCATGATGATGATTGGCCGTATCATTGCTGGTTTGGGTGTTGGTTCACTATCGACAATCGTTCCCGTTTTCCAATCAGAGATCAGTCCTCCCCATAATCGAGGCTTGATGGGTTGCCTCGAGTTCACAGGAAATATTGCTGGATATGCGGCTAGTGTGTGGGCCGACTATTTTTGCAGTTATATCAAGAGTGACTATTCTTGGAGGTTGCCCCTCCTGTTACAATGTGTGATGGGTGGTCTCCTCGGCCTCGGCAGTCTTATCATCTGTGAATCACCCAGGTAGGAGACGGTTGACTCATGTGAGATGATATATGCTGACTGGAGTAGATGGTTACTTGACAATGATCACGATGAAGAAGGCATTATCGTCATCGCCAATCTGTACGGAAAGGGGGATATCCACAACGACAAAGCACGCCAAGAATATCGAGAGATCAAGATGAATGTTTTGCTTCAACGTCAGGAAGGTGAACGGAGCTACTCCGAAATGTTCAAACGCTACTATAAACGTGTTTTCATCGCCATGTCCGCCCAAGCCCTCGCTCAGCTTAACGGCATCAACGTCATTTCTTACTATGCACCACTGGTCTTCGAATCTGCAGGATGGGTAGGTCGCGATGCCATTCTGATGACCGGTATCAACGCTTTCACATATCTGGCATCTACTGTACCGCCATGGTGGCTTGTGGATCGATGGGGTAGACGACCTATCTTGTTATCTGGAGCGATTGCCATGGTTGTGTCACTTTCGCTGATCTCTTATTTCATCTTCATCGATATCAAGTACACTCCGACGCTTGTTGTCATATTTGTCATGATCTACAATGCTTCTTTTGGAGCATCCTGGGGACCTATCCCATGGCTGTATCCACCGGAAATCTTGCCATTGAGCATCCGTGCCAAAGGTGCAAGCCTGTCAACAGCATCCAATTGGGCGTTCAACTGGCTCGTTGGCGAGATGACACCAATCCTGCAAAAGGCAATCGGCTGGCGGCTATATCTTCTTCACGCATTTTTTTGTGCTGTTAGTTTCGTCTTGGGTAAGTCTCATCCTGCCTTGATTCATTTTCGATTTGCCAAATTCACTAACACAACACCAGTCTACTTCCTGTACCCTGAAACTGCCAATGTTCGTCTGGAGGATATGAATGCTCTTTTCGGTGACGCTACCACTACCATGGTAACACCAGCAACCCAAGCCGAAAGAGGTTCCCTAATGGGCGTTGGTTCGCCGAACAGCATCGATATTCGACGTGGCGGAATGACACCACAGTATGGAAACTTTGGAACTGATGCAGCGATTCCTGGTCTGGATATTGACCCTCCTGATATTCAAATGGACGAAAATGGAAAACCGATCTATGGAACCGAAAGAGGACGCAGTAGGTCCGGCAGTGCTATGGAGGGCGTCGGTGGTTGGATCAGCAGGATGGTCAGTCGAAATCGTGAGGGAAGTGGAAGGGCCAGGGGTAACAGTTCCGCGGGAAGTTATCGCAGGGTGGACGGAGAGGAAGATTGAAGTATTGAAGACGAAGGACATTGATTTCTACTTATCACAAAGGACCCATCAACGATTTGGAACAGGCAATTGCTCCTCCATGGTCTCTTGTTCGGTCGTTCCAGCAGAAATCTACGACACGAAAGAAACCGAGACTGCGAAAAAGCGGGCAGAGCCCGTACGATTCGTGATTTCCACTCTCATCCTCATCATCCTCATCATCACCATCATATCATCATTGTACAATTTAGGCGGTAGTTATTAAATGGAGGTTTAGTCTGGTCCATATAAGAGCAGAAATGTACCTACCTACCTACTAACCAAATGACTATAGAATCTTCTTTTTCTTTTTCTTTTCTTTTCTGTTCCTTTTCCTTTTCCTTGTCTAGTTGGTTGTTTGAATGAACCTTACTTATGTACCTACGTACATCTGTACGTATGTCTATATGTCCATATACCTGTTATTTTTTGTTTAACATCCCTTGCATTCCATCTGGTAGGGTCTAAGGTATGGGTAAAGTGTGAGATGTATTGACTATCTAAGGTGCGGTGTAATCCGAGGCCAAAGTACTATGTAATTACAACCCTTGTGCGCACTAGTCTCAGTTAGGCTTAGCCTGATTGGATACAGTCACGTGTATCCGTAATAGCTCCATTTCGCCAAATGTCTTACCGCCCTCTGTTTGCAGCCTAGCTTCTCAGAATCAAATTCTGCCACCTGGTATAAATTTCCTTTCCTCCATCTGTCTTTTTTTTCTTCTTCCTTTCTTCTTCTTCTTCATACTTACCTTAGGTCGGCCCCGGGCGCTCAAGAAGGCTTGGGTCCATGGGACTGTCTACTCATTGCACATCGAGCAGCACGGTCTCATTGAGCGTGCTTCGGTACTCTCAGACCTGTATTTTTTGGCTCTTGCAATTCTGCTTGCTCTTCTTCCTTTCATGATCACCTCTTGTCTATTCAAGATGCTCGAGAAGGGGTTGTGAGTATGCTAGGAGGCTTGTCCAGCAGACGTTCTCAGTGAACTGGTAGACGTCGTGTGTGGATCAAACTACATGATATCAACGTGGTAATAGCAACATACATAGTATACAATCACCAAAACTGACCTTACCAAAGTCCACTTCCATTCCTAGACCTGAGCACTCGAGTGCTCCTTTCAACCTGAGTTACGACTAAGCTGCCCTGAGCTGTGGCTGTGCTGTCTGATGCACTTATTCACGTGTCTGTGTAAACGCATTACGTTGCCTGAGAGATTCCCTCCGGGCCATCAGGTCACCGATTCCCTTCGTTGTTGGATTGGCCTGCTGCTCTGATCGAGTTCCTCCCCGATGACCCTGTTGCTGAAGTTTTTTGAGTTCCGAGATCTCTCTTCATTGTTGCAATGTCGCTCCTATTGCACGGTATATTAGATACGAGATCGATATTTGTCGTGGTCAGAATCTGATTGCGTAAAAGCCCAAGCTTATCAATGGAGATTTATGCCCTGTGACGAGAGACACCTTCACGCGGTACAGGGTGTTAGTACTTCTCTCAGAAGGAACTAAGATCTCTCAGCTCTCAACTAGAGGTCTCTGTGTAGGGTTAATCCCTCGATGCTTCAGAATCGACGACAAACCTTCGAACGCCACCTCAGTCTACGTCGACAAAGATACCCCGAATACACACAGATACGCTTTAAAAACCTTATCGTTGAGTCACCGAGATCAGTACCACTTTCGTGAGGACAAGATACTATATTAAGGAACAGAAAAGAACGTATGATTGAGGGGTATCTAGAAGAGAGTCTTTTGGAGAGGTGGTTTTTTAAAGAATGGTATAAGAGCAAGGAAACTGAGGCCCTCTGCGCGAACGACGTCTTTTTTTACCACCTACTCGACTGCTAATAAAGGAGGAGTGCTGAGGTTTCAACAACGAACGGATCTCCTTCTTTTCTGTGCGTAAAGTCTTAGTTGCTGAGAGAAACTATATATAGAATCACAGATAAATCAAATAAAACAACCATTAATTATCAATGGAGATTTAGTCTCTCTTTCCGTGGAGATGTCTATGGTATTATCTGTCTATCTATACTTCAAGGCCATTCCTTTTGATGAATGACATTCTAATCTATCATGAATATCCGTCCGTGTCTATTCCGTTAATATTTCGCTCTATTCCGTATTCTTGACCGTAAACCTCGATCTCTTTCGCAACGCCTCTCCATAGAAGTACAGAATGAAAACCCCAGTCATGCATCCAGCTGCCAAGCCACCGAGAAGACTGGAACCTTTGCCAACACCCAAGTTCTTGAACAGTGGATCTGCGTACAAGATTGCTCCCGCAGCGAATGCCGAACGTGCAAAGTCATTACCGGCAAATAACGAAGCCGCGTATTGTGGGTAAATCAGGGGAATGTAGATAAATAAACTCTGGAGGAGAACGAAGACTCCGACAGTGTAGATGCCAATCCCCACGGTGGGAACTATCCAATGGATTGTTGGTCGACCTGTCCAACCGAACATGAAGAGACCGATCGGTGGAAGAGCGCAGGATACTAAGGCCGGAACTAGGAGTCGTTCTGGATCGGATAGGCCTTTTTTCATGACGCTAGGTTCGAAGACATAATGTAGATAGAGGAAGTAGGTGGGTATGGAGATTGCAACAGCCACGAAGATGACCAGGAATACTAATCCCATCTCTCCAATGGTCATACCGTAGCCCTGTTGATAAACGATAGGGAATACCTGTGAAATATGAAAGTTAGTATAATTCAGACTAAGAACTGGCTCTTTGGATGGCAAATGACGAGACTGACCTCGAAGAAACTATAGTAAATCTGTTCCAAGTACTATGATCAGCAAGCGAACATCTGATGTTAATATTCATATGGGAACAAAACTCACCCCGTAGACGATCATCACGTAAACCGTGGTAAATAAAATGGCAGGGTCAAGTGCGTTCAATATCCATGGTCGAACCAAAGCTTCATATGCAATCGACTTCGCGCTCAGATTTCTCTGGTCAATTTCTGACTGCGCTTTGAAGTTAGGGTTCCCGGTGAGTTTACGTATCCGCTGCGCCCGTCGCAACAGTATATTTGGCCCGCTTGTCTCCGGAAGTAGGAAAAACATCGAGATGAAGACAGGACCTGACAGCCACAACATCTCCCACAATGACCACCTCCAGTTCTTAGCTGGAACACTGAAACCGGATATCAACGGCCCGAGAGATGGGCCAGCGGTCGCAAATCCGGCCCAGCCGGTGAGGAAATAAGACAATTTGATCAAGCTAGTGATATCGCCCAGTGAGGCACCACCTGTGGCTAAACAAGGTGAACCGAAAAATCCTTGGAGAAAACGGAGGACGAGCAGGCCAGCGATATTATCAACGAGGGCAGTCGGGACGCAGAGGATGACAAAGATGGCGAACGAGAATAGATAAGGGATGTTGCGCCCTATGGCCGGAATTTCGGATAGCGGTGACCACAGTAGAGGACCAGTGCCGTAACCTAGAACGTACAAAGCTAGGCCAAGGTGCGCCACGGTCGTCGAAACACCGAACGCCTCCATTACACCAGCTTCACTCGGGGTGTAGATTGCGGAGCCCATGTATACGGCTAGAGTATACAAACTGTTTGCTTGATATCAGCTGCTGAACAGTCCACGCTTTCGATGGAATCTTGATGGCCGAGGGGTGAACTTACTAGATCTGGAGTACAACAATAGTCTTCTTCCAAGATGACCAATTCTGTGGCATTTCTGGGTCATCGGTACTATACCAGTCAACAAGTATCACTCCATCCTTCGTCCTGGTGGGAGCAATGGGCTTCGAAGTGACCTTTTCGAGCTCGTCAGGGGTGGTTTCGGCACGCTCAAGGTCGCGGTCAGGATCTTCATTATCAGTTGCGACTCCGTTGACTGAACGCGAAGGACTGGGTGTTGCAGAATTTAAGGTCGCTTCCTCGTCCTTTGGAGCCTCCGAGGAAGATGAAGAAGGGAGCGGCAGCGCGGCTTCTTTCTCACCGAGCCCTCCAAAAGTGTTCACTTGTAAGGCGAGATTGCGATAGCTTTCTGGCAGCTGGAAATCTGGTCTCTCTTCGGCGTATTGGTAGAGATGGCCTCTAGTGGCCCATCTCACGAGCTGTCCGAAACCAGAGTCTCGTATAAGGTCAGGCATGGCGTTGAGACAATTGAACGAGAATGGATGCAGTATCTTATCATCAACTTTGACGAAGGCAAGAGAAACGCAGACTCAGGACCAATGAGTCGCATTATATGAAGGAAGAAGAGCATGGGTTTTATGTGTCCAAGCTCCAGTGCAGGGCAACGGAGGACCCGGAGTTAAGATGATAGATAATGACAGCAGGTAATCATTTTGACTCACCAACTTGAAGCTAATAAACGAGTGAGGTTGTACAAAAGTGGTGCAGATGTTTATGTCCGGCGGGAACGACGCACACCGAGTTTGTCTATGCTGAAGCGTACGTAGAGTTGATGACAAAGGTTAAACGAACGAAGGAATGGGATGTTTGCGAAATGATGTTGATGTGTGGGTCCTGTTTCGCATTGTTCTATCGCCCGTACATGGCCATGGTCTACTTGATGGTGAGATGCTTGGGAATTGTCTAGGACGACATTCGGACTGATTATCCTCCGTACATCTTTGAAATGGGTCTGAAGGCGCCTTCTAATTGCCTTTTGGGATGGTACTCTTTATGTGCTGAGGTCGGTTTTTTTTCCCCGGTGATGCAACAGAGCATAGCATACCCTGTCGCACTGAGAACGGTGATTTTTTGACCGGACCGGACTAAATTGGTCCGTCCTCAGCCGTTGAGCAAGACGGTCCAGTAAGTACAGAGTAAGACAGAGTCATGATTGCCATTTCCAGTGATGAAACACAGACAGGGAATACCTACTCAGAGTAATCACAGTAGTCATCCTACCATAATAGTACATAGTACATACCTAGGTGCTTTTCTCTCCTATGGTAACTCGGAGTAAACCTTCTGCATCCTCCTCCAGAGTCTTACTTTGTATGAGTAAGCAGAAGTAAGCACTAGGCCGAATTCTTGTCTTATTACTGTATGGTACAATCGTCGATGCCGGAACTCTTTCTCCAGGGTACTGAGCAGGTTACTCTGATCGTTGCTACAGTACCTGAGTACCTGAGACACGCCTTCAACATTGATCTGCAGCTTAATGGTGGTGCCGATATTTTTATGTACAACAGTTCCGTTTGCCTGGTTCCCCTGATCGCCTGTGAACAACTCTATTGCTCGCCAAGGTCCACAACATAGGAGGAGGAGGAGAAGAAGAAGAAGAAGAAGAAGAAGAAGAAGAAAAGTCAGCGAATGGCCTGACGTATTCTCGCATTCGTCGATTCAGGGCTTCCCTGGCTTCTGTTGCGATATCCTCGTTTTTCAAATGATTTGCTAAAGCTACTGTTGTGACTGCCAGCCCGGTCTCTCCTGAGTCATATACATAGTGTTTGTGACGACCTCGCTGCATCAAGCTCATTGCTGCTGTTTGTCTCTTCCGCCTGTAGTGCTTCACCCTAAGGTCTGGTCAAGAGAGCTCTTCGTTCATTACTTCACCCCCTATCTTGCGCCACAACCATCTCTTGGCTAGTCATTGGGCCATCGTCACGTCTAGCGGTAGTACTGGCGGCGGCGGTAGATCCAATCTACATCTGTGTTAGTCCAGATCTGTTCATGGTAAGGATCATATACCTAACGAAGAATGAATTCTCCCATACCACCCATTCTTAGCTTCGGAAACATCGTCCATGAAGTCAACAATTGTCGTAGTCTCTGTTGGGCGTTTATAGATCGTCGGAGGTTCACATCGAACAGCAAATAGATCTCCCAAGCTGGTGATGGCTCTGGGGATTGGATTCCTAAATGATTGCCGAGGACAACGGCGATTTGAACGAAGTCGACAGGATTCCTGTCTTCTCGTGCATCTTGGACAGTGTACTTCAGGGCTTGAAGCTTCGTCAGCTCCACTTCTGGGGCAAATCTAAATTGTTCCTCTAGGGCTGAGCACCATAGTTCAATATTGTGTTGAAGGTTCATTCTCGTGTGTTGGTTCAATGCGTAAGTATACCAGTTCAAAGCCTCCCCTGCAAAACGCTCATGTAGCCGTTCAGCTAGTTTGAGCCCATAGCAATCTTCATTGGGGTCGTTCGAAGACATTGCTTGAACTCTCTGAGTGAAAGAATAGGCGTCGTGGTGGACCAAGCGTTCATCGTGAGCATTCATGACTGGTGGCTTTTCTGGATCAAGTCGAATATGCCTATATGTTGGATTTCGAACTTTTCGACTTCGCCCTGTGTGACGGGTTGCCCATGTTCTTGATTTTCCATCATTTCCATATCCATCTCCGTGCCAGAACTGTGAGCATCAGAATCGAAGTCCCCAAGGTGTTGCAGCGACTCAACGATGTGATCGAGCTGTACGGTAACATCTGAACCCGACTCCGGCGATCCTGTTGGATCGTCTCTTGGATTTTCCATTCTTGTGTCGGCGGAGGGCTATTGGTGAAGTGGGCAGGTATTGTTCTGCAGTGCAAGGCTACTGGCGGTTCTGGCTTTATGTCTGGGTCAGGATCACTCTGTCTCGAAGAGACCGGTTTGGCGGCTCCGATGTACTCATAGAGCGCTCTTTGCCGATGGGCCAAATGCCAGAAAACTGTGGCTCCTCGGGCGGGAAGTGCAATGTAGAGGTGGAGGATATAGCACAACGGAGGTTTGTCCGTCCCTGTGGGCTCAGAATTGTTGTCATGAGGAGCGCCGGCCACTGGAACTGATATTTATCATTTTAAAACGGACTTGTAAATGGAGCAAAGCTGTTTGGTTTTGCTGACGGACAAGGAGATTGAAGCGATCCAAGGAGTTGCACTCCACGTAAACTTCTATTGTTCTCATGTGAACCTTTAAAGGACGGCCATAAGGCGGTTGATGTTGATCTGGGTTGTTATTGGGTGCTGGACCTGTCTTTTATTCTGAAACACTGCAGGCCTACTCAGATGCATGAGACATTGGAAACCATCCCTGTTGATGGACTTGCCCCCATCTTCGTTTTGCTCCCCTCGAAGCATGCTCAGCATTCACAGAAATACGTGGATATCCAACGTCACTCCATCAACTCCTAGCCTCCTCGCTCTTGCCCTCATCAAAGCAATGATCGGGATCTCTATGAGGTAGACCATTAGGGTTAGACCTATAGACAGCTTGTACATAGTAGAACCGCACAGTCAAGGATGTCGGTCCATCGTTGAAGGTCAACCCACAGTTTATCCTGCTTGACTGTGAAAGAGGCAAGGATCGTTCCAGCCTAATTACAGCGTTGTTTGCATATAGAATCGTCCGTGGTTTATGTACTATGTAACTATGTACAGTACACAAACGTACCAATAACCATCATACCACAACTTACGTTACAGCTGTATTCCGATACGGTAATTTACACCGAAACAGTCTGCGCCTAAGTTTAAGGTTGGGCGTGGCCTGTGGGGAGCTGACTCTGGCCTGATACTGTACTGTAAAAAGTATGAGTCTTGCCATGGTTTGTTTTACAGAGTACTATGTACTCTGCACTATGGTAATCATGGGGCATTATATTTCCTGGCGGTACTCTCGGGACCTCGGCTGTCGCATCACCTGCTTCCCCGTAGTTTGCTTAGAGTAAACCCCATCTTCATGATCTTCCCGTGTCCCCAGCTGCCAAGGTACCATCCTCCACACTAACAGCAGCTACAAGGCTTAGTCTCATCTCCTTTCGCTCTTTCAGGTGAGCCCGCTCAGATATCACCAAGCTATCGAGATTAGACTGGTTGTCGTAGTCAAAAGCCTAGCCTCAAATGACAGGCGAGGTAGTTCCCAATCGGTGTGCTATACCAACATCAAATAATGATGGGAGATCGCTGCGATACCCCAAGGCGCAATGATCTGCCAGCCAGCCTATATCTCCTTATGTATTCCTATACAATTTGCCTGCTTCTTCTCTCCCTCACTCTTTCCTCGCTGTCTCATACCACCCGTGCGGCAGCTCATTCAATCTCAGCGCTATTCCTCTCAATGTGTTGTGAACCCTCAAGGCGCCGATGTGGGCTTCGTCGGTGCACGGCCGATTCTCTTGTGTTGTCGTTTTAGCTTGCGGTTTGGTGCTTTTCGTGACTTATTTTATGGTCTATCGGGACAGCGTGAGTGATTGCCCTATCCTTCTTCGGCTCCTGCTAACATTGTGATGGCAGGGGCTCCCTACTTTTGTTCATTCTTCGCCAGTCTTTGCCGCGCGTACCAGCTCAACTTCTCATATTGCGACTACCGCCCCCACTACTACTACGACCAAAACAACGGCAACGTTAGATGTCCACTTAGATGGCCAGTGAGCCTTTCTCTTCCTTTTCCGTCGCTATTTGATGGAAACTGACCTTTTGTCCGCCTCAAGCCACCCAATTGATAAGCTCATTCGCGCAGCAGACAAACGATACCGAACATTGGCTAAAAGCGAAACCCATACCCTTACCGAAGCTGCCAGGATATATCGTGCAAGGAGAGGCAGACACCCTCCTCCTGGTTTCGATGCATGGTTCAAGATTGCCAAGGAAAACAACGGAGTACTGATTGAGTCATTTTTCGACCAGATCTATGATGATTTGGAGCCCTTCTGGGGCGCAAACCCTCACGACCTTCGTGAGTTTGCTAAACAATGGCCCTACGTCATATCTATTCGCCATGGCAAACCAATTCTAAGGATTCAGACTGAACAGCCAAACTTCGGAAATTATTGGCTCTTTATATGGCGGGATATGATCCAAGAGATGCCTCCTCTACCCGATGTTGACTTGTCCATGTGGATAGGGGACGAGCCTCGCGTCATGCTCGCTTTCCAGCATGTCACGGAGTACATGACACGTGCTGAACAACAGCGCCGAAAACAGATATCTCTTCCCATTCACCGCCTTCGTAACTATTTTCCAAGTTATGAGAAGCTCAAAGGGAAGATTTTTGCAACCGATCCTCTCGAGAACTATACCAGTATTGCCCCCCGGGAGT
This sequence comes from Phaeomoniella chlamydospora, assembly GCA_001006345.1. Taxonomy (NCBI): domain Eukaryota; kingdom Fungi; phylum Ascomycota; class Eurotiomycetes; order Phaeomoniellales; family Phaeomoniellaceae; genus Phaeomoniella; species Phaeomoniella chlamydospora. Next base: position 33,684 of record LCWF01000131.1, on the reverse strand, counting down.
ACTGGGACTTCGTCGTCGACGCTTGCAAACCGGATGACCCGGTTCACACAGAGTCTTATCGCCTCCTGAACAGTTCTATCCCTCCCGTCTTCTCCGACAACTACACCACAGGTTCATTGCAGGGCTACGTTTCCAATTTCTCCTTATCAAAAAGTGTCTGCCACAATCCCAATCTTCGATCCCTCCACGGACATATGATATGGCCACATCTCTCTTCTATCTACACGGACTTGAAGCCGATCTTTGGAGTAGCCAAGCTCGCCGGTGCGAGCAACGATATCTTAGTCCCCACTCCCGAGCACTGGCAGAATCATGGACTATACGCTGGTCTAGATACCACTATACCGTGGAAAAATAAGAAAGCCGCCGCTGTATGGAGAGGAAGCGCGACCGGCGGTCAACACAACGAATCAAATTGGTGGGGTTTCCAGCGACACCGCTTGATATCCATGATGAATAGCACAGCTGTTACTTATGTCGAGCATGAAATGAGAAACCTATCCAAGCTCTCCTACCAGCAACTACAAGCCGCCCACCCCAAAACTTTCGACTGGGGCCTCAACAATATTGCCTACCCGAGTCAACTCCTCTTCAACATAACCGCCCAAGCTTACGACAAACTCGGTGCATGGGCCGGCAACATCGCTGACGGTGGCTTCACACACCAATACTGTAACCCATGGCGATTGATGGCTCCTGCCAACGAATGTGCCTACACGACACCGTATTACAGTATTGTTCCCAAGCTGAACATGAGCGAAATCCTCCATCACAAATACCTTCCCGACGTCGACGGACAATCATCTTCAGGCCGATTCCGCGGCTTCCTCGAAAGTCTAAGCGCACCAATCAAAGCCACAATCTTCACGGAATGGCATGACGCCCGCCTAGTCCCATGGAAACATTTCATTCCCATGAGCAACGAATTCCAGGAATGGTGGGGTCTAATGGAATATTTTGTGGGGTACAAGGGTAATTCGACCAACGAGACGACGGTGAAAGGACATGACGCCGTGGGAGAAATGATCGGACGAGATGGAAGCGAGTGGACACATCGTGTGGAACGAAAAGAGGATATGATGCTTTACTTTTATCGTGTGATTCTTGAGTATGCGCGGATCTGTGCTGATAGGCGTGTTGAACTGGGTTTCTCGGATGATCTGTCAATGAGTTGATGTGCAAAGTGTATAACTATACGATATCGAGGTAATAGAACATCGATCCTCATGAATATCGATTCTTCATGACACCATTCCTTCAGGTATAGATATTATTCACAGATGGTAAGTCTAGACAGGAGCATCTAGACCGCTTATGAGGGGTACCTTTCCTGAAGGAGTCGAAGTGAAAGACGAGCGTTCTAGTTTCCTCTGTCGAGGTAATTCATTAAATAGCCTGTTGATGATGATGGCTGGTTTTAAAGGCTACGGTTTGTAATTATTTGGGGGGGAGGGGGCAGCAGAGAGACAATTGAATTGATCTCTTGATTGAGCCGCAGATTTGATTCACAGCTTAATTGGGAAAAAGAGACTATTCGGCGTAAGTCATCACTATGCGTACAAAAAATTTTTATTTTTATTTTCGAAGAGGAATGATTTGTTCGTTTGTGAACCCAATCTCGGAACTCCACCTGACTGGCTTCGTATGTTATAACATGTACTATACTACTAACCGTAGGCCAGGTAGAATGTAACTTAGTACCCTTCCGCTGTTAACAGCCCTTCCGTCCGATGATCACTGTCTAAGTCTTGTCATTGTGCATTGATTTGGCATGCTTTGATTCCCATTTGTACGTTGTTGGAGGCTTGATATACCAAGTCCAAACTTATCATGGAAACGGCGGGATGAACTTCGCACGATTGAGTTCTGATGGTTGTTGCAGGCCAATTGTAGCGTAGAAGTTATGGGATAGTCTAAGCCGATGAGAGCCATAACAAATTGACAGCTGTGGCCCTATAGTCCCGTATGTCAACGACAGTCACAATGCAGGCGAGATGTGTCCATCGAGGACAGGCTGATCCAAAGCTCTCCCCGATTTGAGCCATTTTGACGGTATACTGGAAACCAGTCGTTATTGTTGGCGGGTCCAATCGTGGAGGGGTCTGCCAGGCTCACGAGAAAAGCCATCAAGGATATTGAAAGCACGGTGGAGAGTAACGGTGGTGGGATGCCATGAAACATGAAAGTCTCGTCGAATCGCAGGCTCGAACGTAGTGGCGCCTTCACTTGAACAGAACAGCATTGTCCAAAGGTCCAGACCTCTTCTTGGCCTTGTCCAATCCCAGAGCTCCTCGTTTGCTCTTTCGATCCACGACATCGCCTCTCCTTCTCGCATGCTTCGCAGCCTTTTGTAATCTGACTTCAGCCCTAAGTTGATTGGGACTGACGAACTCTCGATTTTCGTAAATGACGGGGCCGCCGAAACTTCCCTCTAGGATCACGATCGGCGTCAAGACGAAACGAGGACCAATTTCAACCAAAGAGATATCTGTTGCGCCTTTCTCAAAATCCTCCGCAACTTGTGTTGCTTTGTCTTTGTCTGTCTCTCGAATCTCGTAAACGCGGATCCATATCTTATTGTCCAATTCGAAAACACCAATAATTCGATCAATGAAAGGTTTCATGCCGCGTACACCTTTTGCTGGTACGCAGAAGACTCCACTAAGCATCTCTTTCACCAACCCTCGATATTCATGACCTACGCCACCTGCCGATCCCTGCTCAAAGCTTTTGTCGAAAGCAACGATTCCCCTGCCGCCTTTGAGGCAATTCCCTCCAAAGCCTAGTTCGCCCATGGTGTGCACATTGTTCACGCTGAATTTGATCGTGGGTCCATTCGGCGCCTTCGCCAACCAGAGGTAGAGATCTTGACCATGTTTGCGGGCTTCGAGGAAGAAGACGTAGTTGCAAGAATGGAGCTCGGCTAGGCCGTTGAGTGCACTGTTGTAGTTGTTGGAGGATTTCGTATCGAGCTTGGTATCTTTGTAGGTGTTGGGAAGAAGCGCCGAAAGGTCATTGAGAAGATGTCGATGGCTGGATCAGATGAAACGTCAGCGGAAAGCACTCAATAACAGTCCATCATAATACTGACCGATGCGATACGCCCCTGGAAGTGAGCATCAAAGTCCTGTTCTTTAGCAATGCTGGCGTGTCTTTGGCGCCTTTTTCTGGCGAGGAAGATTCTCTTCTGAGAGTCTCACTGGAGTCTTCGCTGACATCATCGTCATCTGAACTCGAATCGAAATCATTCTGCCGCCTCTCGATGGTCTTGTAAGCCGCTGCCATTTTCAAAAGGGGAAAACACGTCGCAAGAATTTGGTCAAATCTGCTGTCCCTCAAAGAGAGGATATGATTTCTACAGTCCTTCTACTCCGAGTAGCCTTTCCAAAACTTTTTTGGCGGCAGAATAATTATCGAAGAATGCTAGACCGCTTTCAAGTCCGTCCTGGCGGAGACCCTACTTTTCGCCCGCACTAAGTAAGGTTGCTGTACCTAACGGCAGGTAGGTCGTCCCTGCGATAGGTGCCTTAGAAGGAAACCCCTTCCTTTATTACTCCTGCCTATAGCACTCCTGAAAAGACACACCATACCTCCCTCATCATGTCCCCCCTCCCTACACTTTGGGGAGCAGACAAACGCGATCATTGCAAATCATTGACCAGGCGATTTGGAGCCGTCGGGAAGAATGACCAAAATGGCTCCAGCTGGAAATGGCAGGCGGTCTAGGACTTGGCAGAATCTCCCAAATGGCTCTTAGAGGCCACGACGACCATTTTGCCAATTCGTCCCAGTTGCCCAGCAGTTTTACGGGGTGGGGTGGGGTACAGTATTATGCCACGGAGATACTTCTAGGCACCCATCATCTCCCGCTTGTGAGAGAGAAAAAAAACCTGAGCACTCACACAGTAACACAGTCACTGGCACAAACAAGCGTTATCATCATACTTGTACGGTACCATAAGTAGTCCCGGTACTGGTAGCTATCCCCAGAACGCCAACCAGTAATACAGTTACATATACATGGCCGTCCTATTGCTGAACTAACTAACCAGCCCGTTCGTGGAAACTTACTGTACTTTGCCTTACCGAAGCTTCCATTTGATAGGGGGCAGTTGTGAGAAAAAGGTTGCCTTCCTCTGCCCCCTTTCTGGTGGGTGTTCCGGTATGCCTCGTCCCTCGAAGGCTGGTCAGTCCACCCCAAACAGCTCGGTATACTCCCAAACCAGCGATGGAGGACCTGCAAAGACCCCCGGCGACAATGACGCTCAAACGCCCTCCGCGGCCAAAACCAGCTTCATGTTCAATCGTACCCAATACTTTGCCGAGCCCCATGATCTCACCCAGCGCAGTCGAAGTTCCATCATCTGGGACTTTGGCCAGCTCTTGAGAGAAGAAGGTTCCAATCGGAAACATTGGAAATGTGGCCTTTGCAAGACCATGACCATTATTTCCATCCAGACCACCACCCATCCGGCAATCCAGCATCTGCAAAGGAAACATCGAATAGGTACCGATGGAAAGCCCATGAGTGGAGAACAGTCGCCCGTCGTCTTCACTCCATCTCAAAAGTCTCGGTCCGCGGATTCCGGACTCGACAGTACCCACTGGAAGAACATGATTCTGCGTCTGGTCACCCAAAACCCCCAAGCTTTTGACGCGGCCGTAGGTCCGGAATTTCATGACCTGGTGTCATATTTGAGTCCTCTGGCAGGCCAAAATTGTATCCATTCCGAGGAATTACGAGATTCGATCATCGGCGAATTCAGAGAGCGCAAGCAGATTATCCAGGAGACCTTAAGCAAGGCGATTAGCATGATGCATCTTAGCTTTGACGTCTTGAACTCGCCAGCTGGACGAGATTGGGTGACGATAGTCGCTCATTTCATTGACTCTGAGTACACCAACCAATCGATCCTCATTGGCGTTCGACGATTGATGGGGGGCCATACGGATGAGAATATCGCTGCTGCTATCATCCCCGTGGTCGAGGAGTTAAACGTTGGGGATCGTCTGGGGTACTTCCAAGCGGATAATACGCCAGAGAACGATGGTGCAATTGTCCTCATCTCTCGACATTTTGGTGTTGATTTGAATGTCTCGAGAGACCGAAGAGTCAAATGTCTGGGCCATATAATCGAGTCAACATCAAGAGCGATTCTCTTTGGCCAGGACATCGATGAGCTAGAATACGCTCAGGCCAACAACCAGAATTTCGGACAACCTATATTTCCCAGCAACCAACATCTCCGAACACACTATTGGAGACAGTCAGGGGCTGTTGGAAAACTCAAAAACATCTGCTCGTACATAGGAAGGTCTCCACAGCGCCGTGAGTATTTGTTCGGTTTGATGGATAAGGACGAGTCGGACCAAGCTCGAGGTTAGTGTTTTCTCCGTCATTGGCATCTGATCTGCATGACTTTATCTCTTGGCCAATCATGGAATTACCTGATAGCTGGCAACCCCAAACACGATATCTCTAACTCTTTGCAGACTTCATTTTTGGCCCTGCTGATGAGAACCGGTGGCTTTCCGTTTATGAATGGTTGCAACGATCATTACAACTTCGGACGCGCGTACATAACTTTCTCATGGATTATGTAAATGACCCAGAGCTCGAGCAAATGACCATGGAGGATTGGAATATGATCAGCTGTCTATCCGAAATTCTTGATCCGATCAAAGTCTCTGTAGATCGCCTGGAGTCATATGCTAGCGAGGGACGGTATGGCGTCATATGGGAAGCTCTCCCTGCGATGGAATACCTCCTTCAAAGTCTGGAACATCATAGGGAGAGGTACCTCGACAACCTTTACCTGACTGACTGCATCAATCAAGGCTGGATGAAACTCCGAAAGTACTACGTTACGACCGATGAACAGCATTCCCTCTATGCCGCTGCAACTCTCCTCAATCCACAAGCCAAATTTGCCTACTTCCACCGCAATTGGGTAGACGAAGAAATGAGGTTTTGGATTCCCTGGGTCCATGACTCGTGTAGACAGCATTGGGAACTTCATTACCGACCTCGATCCGCTGCGAACCAGCCTCCTGGCCTAGATGGGAATCTCTATGGGAACGTGGATGCTCAACCACCCGATGAATTCGACTCTTATCTCTCCGAATTACCGGAGCTTTCAACCCCAGGAGCCACGTTCAATGTTATACAGTGGTGGAAAACAAATGCCACACGGTTTCCAACCCTATCTGCCTATGCTTTTGACGTCCTGTCCGTGCCGGCTATGGGCAGGGAGTGCGAACGCTTGTTGAAGGGATCTGGTCGCGCAATAGAGCAAGGATGTGTTATGAATGATGACCATATTGTTGAGGCATGTGAATGTCTGAGGAACTGGCAAGGCAGAAGCGTTCAGAAGCAGGAGTGGTCTGAGACGCCTCCTTTTTAAGGTCATATTCATTGAGAGTGGCAGGCGGCGGCATCGACAATTGAAAAGAAGCTACAATGTTCATTTCGGCGACATGTATCATTTGTTAGATACAATGTATTATAAGGGAATAGGGTGGCATCTGTTTGAAAGTGCACAGTCATAGCACGGTGTTTAGGCGTTGGGATTCAAGCGAGTTTCAAAATGAGCTCAAGGGCCTGAGGTACTTAGGTAGAGCAAATCCAAAGCTATCTCTCACCTACAGTATAACGTGAAACGTATTCTTGAAGATGGTCCCAGGCTGGCCATAATTGATGAAGTCTACTGGCCCGTAAACCCTAGCTATTACATACCTATTTATCAGGCATAACGTGTGATAACTTCTCCGAAAGTCGCAGCATCCCATCCAACGTACATGTACTGTAGGAGATGCTCACTCACCCCGTTAGCCTACAAGTTGGACACTGATCACTGTTGGCATACTTTACATTATCACGAAAGTCATCACCCTCCACGATAATATCTTATCACATTCTCTTCGTGATGCGTAACCTTTCCCCTTCACCCCTCTCGGCATGAACAACATGACGACTTCTCTACCGCCCGCCAGAATACCATTTTTTTTCCTTCCCGCTCACCTTTGGCGCTCGGACTGGTTGTGCCACAGCTTTCTTCCTACTGACCCCTGGGGCAAGTTGCTGCTTCAACAAACATAGGAGCAGTGGCCGGTATTTTCCCGTGGCGATGCCGTTGCTCTTCTGCGGTGATTTGCTAGCAAGTCATTTGCAACAGCCACTTTGACGAAACCTCCGTAGATGATAAGACTCGTTCCGTATACTATGTATGTTTTCCCATTCTCTGACCTTTTCCCGGGCTTTTTGGTCGGTCATTTGTTCTAGGCAATCTCTCTCCAGGCCTACACTTATCTTGTCTTAGCTATAGTTATCCATACTATACGATCACCATACTCCATGCTCTAACCCCCCCCTAGATTCTTCTGCACCTCCCGCAGGACCTCCCATCATTCTTTCTTTTCCTTACCCAATGGATGTCGATAACGCCATCTCCCATTCTCCGCCCGTTCGGATACCCACGGAGCTCACCTAGGGGCCTTCTTATCCACCGACAAACCCCCTCCCCCCCTCTCTTACCAACCTACCTCTCCAACCCTTCTTTCCCTCACCAATTATATACCACCCATCCTGAAAATCTCCTATAAATCAGCACACACGGAAACGGTCGCATGGTCTAACGGTTATGATTTCTGCTTAACAGGTTCTCGCTTTTACCAAGCAAAGTCCCGAAAAACGCAGAAGGTTATGGGTTCGATTCCCATTGCGACTATCGATTTTTTGGAATAATCTTTTTTGGTCCTCCTGTCAATGGAATGGATTTGAAAGAACGAAAGAAAGAAGAGGGTTTAATGACCAAATAAGGGTTGGGAAATTTTGATAACCGTTTGGTGGGTGGATATAATAAATAATTAGGGTGGAACGGAGTGGAGGGTTTCAAAAGGAAGCCAAGTACGTAGTAGCTCGAGGACAGTAGGTAATTATCTATGAGATCTTTGGGACAATCCACCACTTATGCCAGCAACCCTTCTCGCCTGCAAGGGGGATTTCAACATTCAAACCGTCCAGCGCATTCGAATGCTTCCCTGATATTGCTCCGCGGGATTTCTTCGCATTGGCTTTAGTCATACTCTGGTCGAGTCGCTTCCGTAGTGCTGCCACTGCTATACTTGTAGCAATGCATGCACGAATGGTATCTTTGACATCTTTTGTCCATTCGGCTTCCAAAGACGTGCCATTGGATTGGACGGAGTCGGTAGAGTCTATGTTCTCATCCATCCACTTTGCAGACAGGACTTCTTCCCAGCCCTTTCGTGCATCAGCTACGGACAGCGCGGCTGAATCTAATATTGCCACATCGCTAACATGAGATAACAATCCTTCTTGTTGGTAGTCGTCAAACGAGACAGGTTCTGGAATGGATAAGGGAATAAATGGGCGCATGCGTAGCTCATAGCGAAGTCTATCTGTCGAGTACGGGCGAGATGGCTTGGGAAGTAGGCTATGACGATTCAATAAGGTGTAGAGTTGATGCAATGCTCGTGATAGTGCGTCGGCAGCTCGGACTTGGATGAACAGTCGATCTAGGTTTTTCATGGTCTTGTCGACTTTCTCTCGATGTTCAATAATGGGATTGCCAGATTGTCCGGCTGGTACTGGCCGCTCACTATTTGACTCGCAATGTTGTTCTACAAAGAAGCTGATCCGATCTAGGTGGGAGAGGTGAGTAGTAGCGATATGTGAAAGATACCAATACATCATCGGCAATTCGTCCAATGCATATACTGATAGCTCGAATCCCACTTGTATGATTTGTTCGAGCTGGCGAAGTTTGTAGTGATACATCCAGCTACTCAATGGGTATGCGAATGTCGGATTTGGAGACATCGAGTATACCAAAGGCTCTTCATCTGTGAACTTACGCAAAGTGGTGTCAAGATCTTCAGCCTCGGCTTGTATGCTGTCGAAATCAAGGACAGCGTGACAGAGTGTGCGGCGGAATCTCGAACGGTTGAGGCATATTGTTCGGAACATGTTGATATAGACAACAGCAACACGTTGAACAAAATTATCGAGTAGAACTTCCGGCTGCGCAAGAGCCATTATTCCGTCTTCTCGTTGGTATCGTTCCTTATTTGGCCGCAGTAGCGGATCATTTGGCATTACCAAGGCATCCAAGTCGGAATATATGAACTCTTTCAAGGTCTTCTCACCAAAGGCTCGATCGCCATGGCATACTAGAGATTGGACTAGAGCACGGATATAAACTGAGGGTTGTGGATTTCTGGACATGAACGTTGTCATTGCAGTCAATAAAGAGCCATTCGCTTCTGTGGCAAGTAACTGGTCCACATCCGCTGCGTCATGGCAGAGTCTCTCAAAGTCTTTCAGCGCCTTTTCAGTATCAAGGGAAACTATGGGTCTTGGAGGGACACTGCTAGCAAGCCGCCTCTGTAACTTGACACTGAAAGAGTCTTGAACTGGTCTCCCCAAGTTGACGGTCTCTTTTAATCCCTTCAACAAGATAGCACATGTTCGAAAGTCTGCAGCGAGTCGATGCTTGGGTCCGGCGGCGTCAGCTTCTAACGCTGTCAGGAGATGATGACGAAAGCCAAGCCTTTTCTTCAAGGCATCCCTGCGCGGAGCTTGTATATCTGCTTCCTCGAGCCAAGATAATGCGTTGTCGAGAAGCGATTGTAGCTCGCTGGTAGCAAACTTGTGTAATAAAGGTCGATTGTAGTTCTGCGACGAGAAGTCCTCTTCCTGCAGATCAAGTCAAACTCCGCGTCCTCTATGAGCTATCGCTGTCCTTACTTCGTAATAGTGCTCGCTCGTTGTCTTCGTATGTATAAAGTCGCATGCCTTAACAAGAGCCAAACAGTAGGCTCGGAGGACGCAATGGAGTAGAGGTCGATCTTGGGCTATGTTTGAGCGAGAAAATTGCGCTTGTTCTAAGGAGCGAGGCTCTGGCCAGAGCAATCGATCGATATATACTGACGTGAAGAGCGTCTGTGATAATGGATGCCCTGAATGCCATGCGACCTGGTATCGATAGCCGTTAGAGATTATTTTTCGACTGCAAGCTATATCACACCTCTTGACAGAGCATTTGATCCATAATCCCAATTACCTCCTCTGGTAAGAGTTCTCTGAGGATATCGTATTCATCGTCCATTGTCTCGCCTGGTTCGAGGTAGCCGCTGTCCATTTTCGCATCTCCGATCTGCATCCTGTCAGTCCTACACATTCACTAGGGATTCGTTGCGGACCTCGAGGGCGCCAACCGCCTCGAACAAAGTAAAGTATTCATCTTTGATCAATTGACCTGTCGCAAGCTCTGTAAAACCATCAATTAGTCTCAAAGATTCTGACACGGGGGGGTACAAACTCGAGGTAGCCTCCACGAAATCTGCTGTTATATCGCGTGAGTTGACCTGTTGGGAGAACACTCGAGAAGGAACCAAGGGTTTGACAGTCTCGGACCCTTTGGAAGGAGGGGAAGGAGAAGTCATGGATCACCATTTAGTAGCATGGTAAGATATTGGAACGAAATAACAGTTGAAGTTCAAACGTCGGCATGTGAAGGAAGACAGACCCGCGCGGGGAGTGCAAGATTCTGCCCCGACCTCACCCTGTTTGAGTTAGGCGGTGATACCGCCCTAAGCGCGGTGATGGTTCGGGTGAGCTGGGTGATTTAGGGGGTGAGCCAGGTGTACTCTTTACATGGGGTTGTCGCTGCCTAGATATATTAAATACCTAATCGCCCCAACGTATCTTAGTAACCAGTACTAAAGATTGTACTCCTGCATATTACAGTATAATCATATTATATTCTTAGGTATTCTGCCGTATTTGTTTATACTCTCTGAATTCTTTATATTACTGATACAAAATATATTATCGCAGGTTGTCTGGAGACAAGGTTAATATGCCATGTCACTACTAGAGGCTGCTAAGAGACTGTCGGTCGCTTTGATAATCTCACGTGCGGTATTTCGTACAACCCTTTGAGTAGCGCCATAGCGGCATATGCATTCTCTCCCATTTTGGGCGTTGTTACTGAAGCAAGGCATGTATGCAGGTATGATATGGCAAGCAATTGATATGGTCAGTCCAAGTTGCAATCGGATGCATTGAGGAGGCGGCGGGGTTGGAACCGGAAGGGAAAGGGGTGGGAACAGTGTTCGTCGAGTGCTCAAATTGACAGTGACTGATGATCACAATATAGTGGCGGGCCATTGGAAACAGACAGCAGAGTGATTTGAAGATATGTTTCATTTAATATGAAGCTTCCTTTTCAATATACAAAATTGGTCCCCGGAGGCAGACGGGCCAAAGTTATCGCATCCACTCCTCTCTGAGCATCCATCAAAGAATATCGTCGTCATTCCTCTATTTCGATTCTCCTTCTGCGTGAGAAGCCATGCTTGAGGCGTTTGCATCGGCCAAGCTTGTGGTTTCGCCTTGTTTGCCGTTCTGCTCGGAGTGAATGGGTCAGCAATCTTTGCGAGAAGAGTAATCTCGCGGGCATCAAGCTCACCTCCCACTTGGCGAATCTCAGATCCATTTCCCCTCTTCGCTCGGCTTGTAGTCTTGGACCTTCTTTGAGGGATCGTCGAACAGCTCGAGAAGCAACTGCTAGGTATCGGTTGTAGCTGTGAATGAAAGAAAAATTAGCACCTGGAAAGAAATGTTGGTGGAGAGACAAGCATACGTGAGACCAGCGGCCTTCCAAGGAGCACTCATGATGTCGGATGATGAAGATTATACGCAACGGTTGTTGAACAGAAGTGCGTTAGCTTTTGATGAATGCGCAACAAATTGAGGTCGGTACCAATGGAGAAAGAAGTTGAAGCTTAAACGCACTACAGGATTTATTGGCCCTCCGTATTTTCTTGGCAACATATTACGGTGGTACGGAGATCCCTAATTAAGTGTCGTGTTGTTTAGCATTTACCATACACATAAATCTTAGCAACCAGTTTCCGGCATATTCTGCATACTCGGAAGAGAATCTATCAGAAGGGCGAGTGACTTATCGGGTAACACCGTGCAAGGGAAGTGTCCAAATTCATGAAAGGCATTGGGCGGAAGACGGCCTGGTGCCAGAATATGTTTTCACTTCAGTTGTTCCGGGAGACTTGTCCTCAGATCGACCTTGGCTGGCTTGGTTTCGGGATACGGATTGATGTCATGCATTACTTTTGAAATGGTTGAGGTACTCAAGAGAGGGACTCCTCATCAAGATTGAGGCCGGACGCACTCAGCTCAAGCATCGCGCCGATAGCGCTGGAGAGGCGGAAAGGTTCAAATGTAACTATAAAGAGTCCCAGCGGAAGGCCATATTGTCGTATCTAGACAATGTTCACTTGCAGATATGTTTCCCAGTCACTGGAATAGCGAAATCATGCAGTCTCATACGTGAGACAACGATGTTTGTTACACCCTTAGGAAAAGGAAAAAGTAATGTCCATGTTATTGAATTTGCCTGCTATTGTATCCCATTTTTGATGTGGGAATCATTCCTCCGTTTAAGCAGAATCCATATCCAAAAGAGCCAACTGGCTAGAATGCTAGGCTGACATCACATGTGATAAAGGAAGACAGATGATGGGGGTCTGCTGTATACGGCAACAGACACATGCCTTGTTATGCTTGGATGTGATGTATATCCACGGAAGTGTCTTGGGTCGATGCAATGGTCTGTCAACTACTGCTCATGACCACCTCGAATACTCTTCTTCTCATCTTCCTGATGATTTCATCCTTCCTCTTGATCTCGTTCTGTAGCTCGAGGTACTTGTCTCGCCAACTCTTCTCATCAGGCAATTGGTTCTTTGAGACACCATCTGCTGAATTCATACTGTGTCCCTCTGTGATTGCGGCTCGTAGAGCTTCCAACTCTTCCTCAAAGTTTTCTGGATAAACGTGCAAAGGAACAAAAATGTTATGAATCTGGACACTGCTGGAAATTGCGTTGGCATATATAACGTCGAAATTGAGAACATACTCGACTGCACCTCTGTCCTGAGTCCTATTTGCCCTGGCACGACGTTGTTGGTGACCTTCCAAAGGCTGTGGCATTGATTTCACGCTTACAATCCCTGCTGTGCCACTCCCAAGACCCAAGTCGGCGCTCAGGCCCAGTAAGGTTCCACATCGGACTACGAAAGCGTCTGAGGAGATGTCTGCAGGCCAGTCATGGTGTAACTGTTCAAGCGCTTTAGTGGCAATCAGTGTTGCTTCTTCAAGAGTCATAGAGCCTGCTGGTCGGCCTGTGATCTTTCCACGAAGGATACGCGCAGCAAAGGCATGTATCACATCGTCTATGGTGAGGTCAAACATTGGTAGATGTTCCTCTTGCCCCTGAGGATGTTCTGACTCATTTGTGTCAGGAATAGTTTCAACCCCATCTGGTGTACGGAAAAAGTCAGCCGAAGCGCGACCGCTTTGGTTCGTCGAAGAGGATACCAAAGCACTGGGGCCATTTATGATAACAGATGGTGGAGTCGCTAGGCGTATGGGACCACCCTGATGCTGAGGTACCTGCAGTTGGAGCTTGGTAGGCCTACCAGACTGCGGCGTTGGTGTATGGAGTTGGACAGATTTCACTGAGCCCGTGACGGAGGGGGGACGAGATGGTGGACGACCATTCTGGGATCCGAAAGAACTGTGATGTTTTTGGCTTTCATTGACCGAAAAAGTCGTGAATGAACCATCGCTATCGTACTGGTTGGCAGGTCGTCGGCCGCGAGCTTTTCTTGCCCGTGCCGATGATGATGACGATATCCCAGCATAATTCCACGCGGAAGATAATGCCATTGCGTTACGATTCTTCCGCCCTCTGCCCAACTTTCCAGAAGAGTTGTTGTCGACAGCCGATCGCGGCTCAGGTATGTCGAAGGCTTGTTCGATGTTGAATGACGGTTCGATTGCTGATTGAGGGTATGCTGAAGGCGACACGCCTCGTTGCCACCGATTTGTGGCCAAAGAATTTCCCATGTGACCACTGTGTGAAGGAGCAGCTGCACCTGAGATTGCTAGGCCCGCATGGCCCCAGGGATCTTGGGCTTCGGGATCCTCTGGGAAAGCACTCCATGTCATGTCCCCTTGAGGAAACATTGATGCACTCTCCAGACCTTGGTACTCTAGCATGGCAGGAGATATTTCGATATGGGGTCGCTTGGCTGGGCGGTGGTCCTCTATGTCAGTATCTTCCTTTCCTGATGCCTTTTTCCTACCGCGTTTAGGTTTCCAGGTCGGCAAAAGGGCTCTGATTGCCAAATCCTCTTCTGGCGGGACATCATCTCTTGGTTCGTAGGTACCCTCGTTTGTAATGCTTGGAATTCGATTGAAGTAGATATGATCCTTTCCAAGAAGGTATTTGAAGAAGGCATCGATATGCATGGCATGCATCCATCTTTTCAAGCGTACTGCATATTGCTGTATCTTCTGACTACTCTGCTCCGTCGAAGGTGGATCAACGCCTAGTTCCGTTGCAAGATTGACCCATGTCTTCAACTCGCCTTTATCCATCCGTTGAATCAGCTCCCAAAGTTTGAATGTATCAAATGTCTTGCCATCGTTCCTTGGTGGTAGACCGAATATCTTTCGTAGCTCCGAGGTGTTAGTACTAATGGGAATGCTTGGATTGGCATAGAGAATGAATGCAACATATGCATCAACTATGGAATCTCTAGAAACACTGCGTGAAGGCAGTTTTCGACCGCCGGATGGGTTTTGACTTTTGTGCATGCGAGGCGAGACTGATGCTATTGATGGAGGAGGAGACATGGAGTATGCAGATCTACCAACGGCTGACTGTGGAGCACCAATCTGCAGTAACTTAGGAGAGGAATGAATGCTTCGCTGGCTCGACTGTCGTATATGTTGAGCAGGTGGCGATCCTGGAAATCTGTTCGCATTAGGTGTCATTGGGGATGTTCGTGGAGCAGGCGATGTCATCGTTGGAGTTCCGACAGGGCGATACGTCTGATATGGGGACGAGACCCCATTTGGTGGGCCCATGAGGTGTTGCTCTTGACCACCCTGATATCTGAATTGGGATTCCATCCTCGGAGAACTGAATTCTAAGAGATCGAGGCGGAAACTATAGCGTTACAATGCTTGCCCAACTGGCAAGAAGCTTGAGCCAGCAAGCTAGCAGTCAGATAGGCGATGTCTCCGTAAGTAAGACCAAATGCTCATGATGGGCTGGAAAAACAAAACCGCTGGCTGTAACAACAAGGCTCACAATTCGTAGACATCATGACATGTAGAACTGATTCAAGAAGACAATGCAGAAATTCATGAGCACCATCATGATCCGGAACACTGTGATATTGCGGGGGTTGTACGGAGTAGGTGGAGAGTGTTTACAAAACTGAGGATGAGCTGGAGGAAACGGCTTAACGGTGGAACATTTCCCAAAATAGAACCACAATGATTAAGATTATACGCTAGTCCTTGATCGTCGAATCTGTCTTGGCATTTCTTATCGGTCCTTGATTCGCTGCGCAATGAAATCATCATCCTCCAGCACCGCTCATTGAAGAGCACATGTTCAGGCACAGCGCATGGCCTCAGCATTGTCGCATCCTTCTAAATAGCAGTCGCACAGTATGGAATCGATCTACACTTGGAGGCTGTAAGTCTCCCAAAGCTCATCGGCGGGGGTTCCTGGGTGTGCTTCAGCCGCTCTCCATCAATCGCAATGGCGGAGGGGCCATCAAAGAACACAAGACCTAAAACACGAGTATCCTACCGAGAATTAGACGAGCTATCTGAAGAGGATATTGCTCAACTTACCTCATCTCGCGCTCGTCGACAACTTCACACACCCTCGCGCCGGTCACAGCGTGCAGCAGCATTGCAACCTTCCTACAATGAACAATCGTCCGACACATCGAGCGAATCCTCGGAAGAAGAATCTAACGAGGAAACAAAAAGGCCAAAAAAAAGGCGACGGTTGTCCCCTCGTATTGGTGATAGTCCAAGGCTGAATCAAAACTCTGCGCCATCGACTCCGCGACCCTCGTCCCGTGGACAAACGCAAAAACGCAGATCGACGACAATCGAAGGCCCAACATCACTGGCACAGAACATACCACCGTGGCAATCTCTCCCATATCATATTCTACGACAGATCTTCGAATATGCAGCTTACCCAGTCTATGACAGTCCTGTACGGCCTTCATATTCGATCTATTGGTTGCTCGACTCGTCTCGATTGTGCAGGTCCTTCCACGAAGCGGCGATATCTACTCTCCTCGAATCGCCGCCTCTATATCGTGTGCGAAACCTTTTGAGGTTGTTGAAAAGGTCTCCTGAGGCCCTGTCCATGAATTTCCAGTCCAAAATCAGGAAACTTGATGTCGAGGTCAAACATCTGTTGGCAGGCAAGAAACGTCCACTTGATCTTCCAGCACTCATTAGGTTGTCCCCACAACTAAAGTATCTGCGACTATACCATGTACTTGATGAGATGGGAGTAACTTTATGGTCTAGACCGTCTACAACCTCAAAAGCAACGAGATGGGATTATAGTAAAGAGATATTCGATGCTCTAGACGAAACAAACATATTCCTAGAGAGATTTGAATGGAATGGTCGATTCTCATCGTCTACAAAAGCGATTGAAGATATGCCCAAGTGGCACGACAGACAAGCTTTCCAACGGCTCGAGTCATTGATGCTACTCAACCTTGCCACCTCTGATAAAGCCTCGGAACAAGAGGAAGGTAAATACGAAATGTTGTTAATGGACGCAATCTCAAAACTTCCCAATATTAGAAGATTGTCCTTTCAGAACTGCACTGTTGTGAATGAGCGGCTATTTGCACACCTTCCACAAGGCCTACAATCTCTGATAGTAGTTGATTGTGTCAGCTTAACATCCATGGAATTGTCGGCCTTCTTGCGAGACAAAGGCATGTCGCTGATCAATCTACGGTTGGATTCGAACCAATCACTCGACCTCGCTTTTGCTACAAACCTTGCTATCTCTTGTCCTAGGTTACAGGTTTTCAAAATGGACCTTACATATTACGATGCATCTGCATACCATGACGTTGAACCCTACTTCGACCATCTCCTTCCCACTGGACCACCTTCCTGGCCGTCAAGCTTACAGACACTTGATCTCAACCAACTTCGGAGTTGGGACATGGAGGCGGCTGATGGGTTCTTCCAATCCCTCGAAGATGCTGCTCCCAATCTACCAGACCTACGATTTTTAAGCCTGAAAGCTATATTGAAAAGTGGCTGGCGTGACAGAGCACTGTTTCGAAACAAGTGGAAAGCTAGATTAGAGAAGGTCTTTTTGAGGAAGTGGGAAAATCCGTCAGATAATCGAAGTTTGGTAAAATCATCCCCAGTCGAAAGCGATGTCCAAAGTGGATCTGATCGACGAACGAGCATCATAGCTGCAACACAGGCAGAGGAAAGTAATTCTACTCCAACCACGCCCATTTTCCCTGGCCTTGTCTCGCATACCGAGAGATTGTCTCGCCCTGGTAGTTCGAACTCCGAAGCTGATCAGACTGCCCCACAGCGCAAATCAGCCCGTATCCCAATTGTTGCAGCCCAAAGGATGGAAACTCTACGACAAGAAGAGGCGATTGCTGCAGCTGAAGAGGAAAAGGCTCATTTACGTAGACAAGCACTGGCAGCCGCGAAGAAAGTAGCAGTTGAACGACAGAAGGAGGAGGAAAGGGAGGCAAAAGCTAAAGAACGACGTCAAAGGCACTCAAGGGCATCCACAATGAAGGCGGAAGAGGACGAAGAGGGTGGTGAGGGTAATGGTATTGAGGTTGCAGATGTTCATTTCATTCAGGGGCTGTGCAATACTGTCTTGTTTCGTATTGATGATCAACGCCCTGCAGAGGCACAGTTCAAGGAGGTTGATTTCATGGAAGAAGAAATGAGTGGCGATGAAGACTGGAATGGGGTCGACATTGACTTCGAAGAGGACTGGGTTCGTCGCAGGGGAAGGAGAAGAAAGTACGCGTGGTAATGCATTTTGATACGCGTCGCCTGATGCTCAACAATTGATCGTCAAATGGGTGGATTTTGCTAGCTGGCCTTTGGAATCATCAAACTGCATACCCTTGGTTTGGTTGTATATTTGCCGATACGGACATGAAGGCGTACATTTTTGTCTAGTTCACTTTACAGTGCGTCTCCAAATGCGAAGATATCTTCACCGTACAGATATGGCGCTGATCGAGAACATCTGAGGTAACGCCGCATAAGCAAATTGAGACGGGTTTGATAGGATCCAGAGGGTTCCTTTTCCATACAGAGTATAATTAGCAAACAAAGGACCTGCAAGTGAGTCCTTAGATGCCTGCATGCTTGTTCAAGTCGATGTTGGATGGCTTGTCGTTGGGAGGAAAGAGAGATATCTAAGGCTGTGACCCTGGTCGAAACAGCTGATAAATGCGAAGAATGCGACCTCAATATGTTCGCTTCTCCCAAGAAGATCCTTGTCGGTGTGCCTGTGTTCTGTAGGTAAGAAGAGAAAGACGTACGATGACTGCAGCCATCCCTGTCCAGACCAGCGGTCAACGTATGTAGTTGTCATCAGGAAGCAATAGATGTAGGAGTGCATCTACCCTTGACCCTGAGCCGTTTATCTGAGATGAATCACCGGCGGCAGCCAGCATATATCTTATCTTCCAATTGGAAGTCTGCGTGGTGCGGCTTGTCCAGGATCCGTATTTGCATGTACAAATGCTTTTGACGTGCAAAGATCCGAGCCGTGAACGGCCCTCCCCATGTGACCTATCACATATGTAATTAATACCTACATACCAAGGTATGTACCATTTACAGCTGGAAGCCACACTGATCCCGCGCATTGCATTTTGGTGTCGCCTTCATGATCTCGGCTTCAACAAATCACATCACCGCAACAATTGCAGAAAAAAAAAATTGCTCTGCTTCCCGCTTGATCAGCCACAATCTGGCCTTTCTACTCTATCGCCTACGGTCGAACACATGCAGGACGACCGCGGCGGGAGAGGAAGGTTTCAGCCGTCGTCTAACACACGCGCGCATCATGTTTGTGGATCCATCGCAAGGTGCAGCAGCCACTTTGGCTATCCAAGCCGGTTGGGCTCTGCAGTCTGGGCAAAAATCAGCTTCTCTGAGAGCTACGAAGTAAAACGCTGCGACCACCTGGTCTGGCCTAACGCCACGGGGTTTGAGACACTGCTAGAAGCTTTCTCAGAGGCTTTTATTGAAGCAATATCATACTATTACAACCCACACACAGCGAGACTAATACATTGATAGTTTCCGTACAGGAAGCCCGTCGGACAATCGAGCATCCCCATAACCGAAAGGATTAGCCAAAATCATCGGACAGTACATGTGCTCTTGAACTCCTTGCCTTTGACCCAAACCGTCCGTCTGCTAAATCAAAGTCTGCGATTGATGATATCATTCCAAAGCTGGTTTGATGTTTTGTTCAGCTTCTGGACACGAGCCCCATGTGGAATCGGCCGCAAAACCCCATAGTGTGCCTGAACCGTGCGCGGAGGGACTTCTGGTCCGCGTACTGGCTGAGAACTGTTCATACTCTGGATGCCACCCTGGACTAAGAAAGAAAGGCTAGGTAGTGGAACATTGGCAGTAGGGCTTTGACGTTGAGGCAGTCTGGCTCTCCTGTTCCCTGATGGCCCACTCATGTGTGCTGTGTATGGGGGAGGAGAATTTCGGTTCAGCGGGAGAGGACTCAGTAGCCTTCGAGAATTGGACGGTCGAACAAGCGCCGTGTTTTGAGAGTTTGCCCAACTGATACGCTGATTGTTGCTATTTCGTTGATTGCTTGGTGGTGGTTCTGAGGTATAGGGTGGTGGCTGGTCGTCCTCCTCATCGTCCAAATCGATGAGTTCCTTTGGCTGGGGATACCGCCGAACTCTCAAGCTGTCTCGCCGATTTAGAGGTGTGGTGATCGTTTGTTGTTGTCGCTGGAAACAATCCTCGAGACGAGATTGGCGCATATTGATTTGCGCAACGGGCGTTCGAGGCCCTCGATGATTGGAGGCGAGGTGAGTAACAATATTCGCACATCTCATGAAGTTGTTCGGACCATTTTCGAGGTCTCCAGGGCGCTCTCTGAGAGCCTTCAACAGTAGACTACCAAGCTCATCCGCCCTCAGCGTGATGCTTGCGTTAGGATCGCGGAGGTGGTTGGCTAACGTGTCTCTCTCCACCGAATTGAGGTCAACCAACAAGTAATCCAGTTGAGCCATTTAGGTCACAAAGGTATCTTCTATACCTCAAGATCGCGGATAGAAGGGCAGGAATGGTTGCTGTTGTGCAGGGTTGGAACTGATATTGTGCCGTTATACGACACCGTTGGAAGGGCGAGGCTCAAAGGACAATGCCAATGTCGACATTGCGATACCGAGGCGACTACGTCTTTCAGGATATAGAAATACCAAGGCTCAGGTCTCTCTACCAGTTCTCGGTGTGTCGCACACCATGTCTGTTACCGCTGCAGCCTGACAGGGCTCTATACCAGAATTGCATAAAGCACATGGATAGCTACAGCACATTATTGAAAGCAACATAGCGGCGAACAGCATGCATCTACATCCGCCATGCCGCTGCATACAAATATGCACAGGCAGATACATTGCAGAATATGGCGAACGCCTCTTCGAGAAATTGTGACATGTCAAAATAGTTTCTGGCACTGCAGGATCCCACCCACGAGATCCCGCACTTGCATAACGTCTGCTACTTTAATGCAAGCCTCATTTCTCTCTGAAACATCTCAGCTAGGCAAGACGAGTCGAACCGCGTCGTCGTGCTTCGTGTTGGTCGAATATCAAGGATGTGAATGGCATGGAGTTGACACAAATACTGCCCTTTCTGGACGCCTTGGTCTTTGTTGATAATAAGACGAAATTTCCATTCCTTCACTTCTTCGACAAAAATTGTCACCCCTGTACCATTTCTATTGAGTTCGTTTTTTCGTGACTTTCAGAGCTTCTTAGTTCATCATGCCTGTCTTCGAATTTCCAGTTGACATCCGAGAGCCAATCCGGTTCGATTGGTGGAAAAAGGAAGTCAGGAAACAACTACAGGAAAAACAGTTATGGCACATTGTCCAAACCACGAGCTCGAGACGGAACAGAGTGGATGACTTGATTGCCCGCGAGTTCCTACGCGAGACTGTCCCGAGAGATGTTTTTAGGGAAATCCCACGCGCGGACCGGCGAACTGCTCGGAGACTTTTCATCCGTCTATGCAAGGTCCCAGCTATGGATACTGCTTGGGTAATGGATGCATTCCTACGTCTTGACCGGCTACACCTGAAGCATGAGCAGGAGGTGTACTTTCCCATCGCGCTCGACGAGTTGGTCCAGGAGATACTACTCATTCGGGACGAATTCAAAATAGCTGGTTGTTCAGTTCCCTCATGGATGTTCAATGCAAAACTTATTTCTATTCTCAACAATCGCTTTCCGTCATTCGTCGGCAAGTACTTTCCAGCCCAGCCGGATTTCCTTGACAAGGATAGCAGGAAATGCAGAAGCATTCTCGAACTGCAAGACTTCTTCGCAACGGTATATGAGGAACAAGCTCTTGACAAGAAACAGAGATTGGATAGAATCAGGGCAGAACGCAAAAGGAAACAAGATCGCCGAAAAGAAAGGCTACGCAGACTGAGGGACCAAGAAACCCATGATTCTATAGAAAGAGTCCCAGCGGTTCCCTCTGCTCATATCATTGAGACCCTTCAGCGCAACCTCGTCGAGCCGGCTTCCCCCAACATGCAGAGACCGTACTCAGCACCGAATACCGTACGAAACAGGCCTGCGCTAGACAGGCTGTCAAGTAATCACATGGATGATCGAGCGTCTCCGCGAGATCCAGAAGATCGAATCGAGGACAGTAGAGAGCAGCGAGCCAGAAACCTTGCAGTCAATAATGATACGGCTACTAGATGGACTAGTCCTCCTCTCACAGATGATTCTGACAACGACGTCGCTCACAGCATGCGGACTCCTAGTCATCGTGCGCCACAACGACCGAGGGATCCGATCTCCCCGGCAAGCATTACTGACAGGACAAGCTTCCCATGATCTCCACATTATGAGTCGGCATTGGCTGCTTCTGAGAACGAAGATTTAAATGACGACAACATCAGTCTCCCACATGGACATGGAGATTATGTCAATAATTGAGGTCATTCTGCTTGGAGCAGGACGCCCAAGACATTCAAATAGTCTTCATTTTATGGTCCGCCATTTCATTCTCGGGGACAAAGTGGATTTTTGGTTTCATCACTCGGATGTATTCATCCATTCTTTTGTAAGATTAATCAAATCTTGGGCCAGACCGACGTTGTTCTAATTCGAGTTGGTTGAGCTCGCGAAATGGCTTGTTTTCGGAAGCGGCTTGAAGCCTTATCATTTCTGACTGACGGTTCTACCTTTACTACGGTCTGTATATCATTAGTCGAGTGACGCTGAGGGCGTACCTTCCAATAGAACTGGGATGGCTATAACTACTCTTGAAAACGTTGTTCGTGAGGTGCTGCACCTGCCTATTCCTGTCTTGCAGCTGCCTTGTATCAATTCTTTTACGGTCCTTTAAACACCACTCATTTGCTTTCTGTCTTCATCTTCTTTCTTCCCTCTTCACCACATTTACCATTCACACTCCTTTTGATTGTTTTGAGACCCTGTTTGGAACCTTCAAAAAGTCACTCTTTTGGACTGCTTCGTCATCAGCTTGCAAGATGATGTCCCCTCTTTTCACAGTCACTTTTTGGCTCATTCACTCTATCTGTTACACCACTGCCGCAACTGAAGACCGTGGTCTTGGGGTATGGACAATTTCTGGTTTCCGTGCCTTTACTGCTACCGCGGGCGTGGATGGTGTCAGCTCGATCTCATTTGCTTTCCCAAATTCTACCACGAGTACGACACCATGCACACGAAAGCTTACAAATGGTTCCGGAAGATCTGTTGCTGATGTTGAGAATTTCTACCCTTGCGAGGACTCATCTGTGTCTTACAAATGGGGTGGTGGTTGGCTCGCCATCACCACTGTGTCATCACATGACGGGTTCGTGATAATCTTGTCATCTTCATTATCGTGATCTCACTGACTCTTTTCAGACTGATGAGTACAAAGTTTGGGAACGTCACTTTACCGCAACAATGCTACATGACGCCTGAGGATGAACCTATGCCAGCGGGTTACACATGCGAATCACCAACTCCTGATCTCTCAGTTCCCTTGCTCCAGACGACCATGGTTGCAAACACACCGTCCATGTCGGATGCTCTCCAAACTCGCATCGCCCAGGCCCTCGCCCAGATCACAACCCTAAATGCCTCTGTCTATTCCAACAGCATGGATGAGCGAAGCGATTTTGACGCATCTGGTTTCATGAAAGCTGGTCTCAAGAAGAGGCAGCTTGCTAGTCCTGCTAGCCCTGGCTCGTTTACCATCACCAACTTCATCAGCCACAACTTTAATCCTATCGCTCATGCAACAAGCGATATTTCCTTCGACATGTCGGTTCTGGGACTCACGACGCACTGCAGCGCCAGCCGTGCTCTAGGTCAAGGAAGTGCTGCCACTGGAGGCTCCCACCCCTGTGACTTCTCCGATGCTAGTTTTGAGTGGACTGATCCTCTCAGCATTAGAACATCACTTACACTTCCTGGGATCAATGGGTATGTCTTCGAGTTTCTTTGACTTCGAATCATCACTGATATTCGTATAGGAGACCGAGTACAACTTATTCAGCAGACATCAGCCTCACGGGCATTTGCATCGACGAAGCGTCCAATGGTCAGAATGTTTGGCATGCAGGCAGCCGATGCCAAACAACTTCTGCGGTGAACAAGGCTCGAGTTGGTCGGGTGGTGGATACGGTACCCAGCGCGGCGGTTCCACCTTTGCTGCCAACAGCGTCATTGCCTCCTATCTCAGCATCTTTACCGTCCACGAGTGTTGCTGCGTTACAAAGCTCGGTCGCAGTCTCTATACCAGCCGCAAGCGCCACGGCATTGCCGACGGCAACAACCCCAGTCACACCATATCTAGGTGACGCCGACTCTCTCTTTTCCTTGTCGGCCTCCATGCTTGCCAATGCCGCTGTTGTCTTTATGGCAACTTTGATGGCATTCATTTGATAACAAAATTGAAAAGCCGGATCATAGTTGTCTTCGCGCTGCATTCTCTGTGGGTGTCATTAGCGACGGCGATATTACATGCGCTTACCTTCTATTGGGACAGTATTATACATTACAAAGGGACATTGAGTAGCGGCTCAGCAGCATATTCGAGGGATTCGCGAAAGCTTTAGAGGAAGTCGTCGTATATAGTATGTTATAGGAGAATTAGACTCACTTTCCGATCATCTGGCAATGTAATGGAAACGAACCTGAGCTTCCAGACGACCTCGAGGTATCAGACTAAAGAAGTACGATTGTCATTCGCTTTCAATATCTACAGCGTGATCGGTCGAGGTTTGGGCATTGAGCAATCAAGTCTATGAGTACATCTGACTTTGTCGGCGCCATGTCTGTATAAAAGCTTCGAAAGCCACAAAAGCACTTAACTTATAGTGATTTCCATGCTCACAAACAATAATCATAAAAACATGGCGTGTATGTCAAATTACAATACAATACGGTATCTTATCTGTTATCGTAAAGACTAGAGATACCGAGTGGAGTTACCCCTGAACCGGCCACCTCTTTGCGTTCTTCAAACCCTGATCGACTAGTTTCCTAGCGCATCCGCCACGACGGTTGACCCTGATACCGTTGTGTACTATGGTATCAGGCCTATTTTGGGTCCTGGATTTCTCGGCGTATAAGGCTATATAAATTACCTCAAAAATACAAGAACTTCAAAATCGGACTATATCAACTCTCTATAGATGATAGCATTCTCAATACCGAAGATTTAAACCTCAAATCTCTGCGAATTAATGGTATAAAACATATATTAACTGTTTGTATATCAATTTGGTGGACAAGAGTCCTTAAATCCTTAGCAATGAATAAAGGAACAGCACGTGATCTGTATTGTATTGTCAATCTTGAGGTGTGGTGAATAGGTCTTTTTCCAATAAATAGGCCTGATACATACTATACTCTATAATATTTACAATAGATTGCTTTTATACTATGGGCTCTAGCAGTATACCTCACTCCCGCCGCTCTGCATCACAACTATCTTCTTCTTCAACTTCACGCCACTTTCTTTCTTACTCACTACTTGTTTGAATACCTTTTCATTATCTTAGCCCAAGCCCCCGGCAAACATATGGCTCTGGAACGCAGAATATCACATCAAAAGATGTTGAAACGTCCCCTGCGTATTGCCCGACGCCGCAGCAGAACATCACCTCGTCGGCATGCGCGCTCTCTAACTACGGTCAAATTACGACGAAGAGACACGTCCACTCGCTGCGCGAAGCGAAAGAAGCCGCAGGTAACTAAAATCAAGTTCTCATCAACTTCCACGACCGCAACATCTGCGTCCCATGCGAGCGAGAGTTCATTTCCACCGCCGCATTGGTCCAGCATTGCCAGACCTCGAAGCTTCATGACGGTGAATGGTGCAGTCGATGCCAACACTTGTTCATCTCGACAGCCGACCTATCCCAACATAAACAATCCTCTGCGTTCCATCATATCTGCGCGGACTGTGGGGCAGACGAATGGACCGAATCCGATCTTCAGGATCACTACGAAACTCATCATAATCGTTGCAAGGGCTGTGACGACGTCCATCATGACTTAGAGGACGAGCTTGTACTACATCGCGATACGAATTGGCCTTGTAGAGCTTGTAACCAAGTACATAAGAACGCCAACAATCGATTCTATGTATGTGTAGCTGCGAACCATTTCCTTTCTTTAATCCCCTCTTCCCTCCCCTTCAACCCCATCCACCTATCCAGCTTCTGATTCCGTACACTCAATATCCCATCATCATCATCTCTCTTCAATATCTTAAACATGCCATCACTTCCATTCTCACTTTCTGCCTCTTTCTCCAAAACAACAGCACGAAATAACACACCTCCCGCACAACAAAGAATGTTTCGGCCGCGCCTGTTTCCAACTCTTCAGCAGCCGATCGGCGATGCTCATCCACCTGGAATCCGGCACCTGTTTCAGCGGCACGGATCAAGCACGGATCGACAGACTCGCGTTCGAATGCGATCCCAATAGAGAATTTCATACCGGACACCCGGACGGGCTGTTCCTTTACAAGTGTCCACAATGTGATGAGGAATTTGGGTTGCTGAGTGGCTTGCTGCAACATGTGGAGAGTCGGAGGTGTTGGCAGGGGTATCAGGGTTGTGTGTCGAGGTTGATGAATTGGTTGAAATTGAATCTTTGAATTTTGGTGGTTCCTTGCAGGGAGGGGTGGGTTGGAAACTATAGGTTAGCCTTGTTCTTTGACTCTCTTTCGAGCTACAAATCCATTAAACTGTTGGGACTCAACCTTCTTTGTATTTTAGGCACGGTGTTTCGCAATTACGGGGTTTGATTGTGGCAGAACAAACAGCTTTGGCATTTCGGTATGAGAGTGCATGTATTATCAGAAGAATGTTAGATTAGTTAGAAGGTCTTGATCGAATAACACGAGCCGAACTTCTTGACCACTCAATTCCAGCTTCCCTCTCCAAGAGGTCAACATTTGCCCTCGCTGCCTCAACATCCGAGTCAGTAACCACTCCCTCGGACAATTTCGCATACAAGACTGTTTATATTCTCTTCTGCTCTCTTTCAACTGCTTCTTCTCCATACCTATTTCCTATGGAAGAGTATGCGAGATGAAATTGGTTTCTGCTCTAGTATCCAGTAGAGCCCTTAACTGTCGACAGTCCTGGAGAATACTTGCACTTACTTGGACTACCATCGCAGTTCTCTTGGGTGTCTCTTGCATAGGGTTCCCTAATACCACCGAGGCGTTGTGTAATAGGGTCTCTATTGTTTTGAGTAGTCCTTTTCCGTCTTAACGGATTGGTAGCGTCTCTTTGGGCAAGCTTTGGCCCAATGGCCAATTTCTCCGCAACGGAGACACTTATTGGGGTCCCTGGTAGAGCTCCCTGTCTTGGTAGACGAGCTACCCTGGTTGGGCCTGAAGTTTCTCCTGGGACGCTTTTTCGTCGGCCTCCTCAGGTTCTCTCTAGTAGAGCTGTTGGTCGTAGTACGTGCGACACCTGCTCTACCCCTGTTCTTTGCTTTGATCTGATATTCCAGGCGCCTTACTTCCCTAAATACATAATCTAGGGTGAGGGTATGAGCGTCATGCTGAAAGCGTAGGAATTCACTCCGTAGCTCATCATCCAGCATATTCAGGTAATCCCATGCCTCACGGGCATCCCTGGAGAGCTCCGGCATATCTCGCTGGATAGTACGTAGGTAAGTCAAGGCTGCTTGTGCATCCTGGCCAGGCCTTTTCCTTGCTTCCTTGAGCTTCATCGTTACTTGTGCAATTCGATTAGCTGGGTCAATGACAGAATATATAGAATATCGTAATACTTGTTTAAACTCCTGCCACGACTTAGGTGGTGTATGGGTTTGTATGTGGGCGTGCCATGCGTCCCTTGCTTTATCCTCCATGCGCGAAGCTGCGTACTTGATGAGTAACTCATCCGACGCTTGATGCGAGATTTGCCAAATTTCCCATGCCTTCGTGAATTGGTCTAATTCACGGGTATCCTTGCCCTTGAACCCCGGTAGTTCCTTGGGTTCTTTAGGCTCCTTTGGCCTTGGGTCTATCCTGGGTCTCACGGCCAGGTCTGCCTCAAGGGTAGAACCTGCTCTCTTGTGAGCCTTCTGGCCGGTTGCCCATGGGCGTTCCAGGGGTGGTAAGCCGGCGAGTTCTCTTTTCAAATCTTCCAGCTCTTCTTTTTTTCGCTTTTTTGCAACTTCTCGCTTTAATTGTTCGAATTCTTGATCTGAATCCGTCTGAGAGTCATGGCCCACTGATTCCAAGTCATCACTTGGGGTGCGCCTGCGGCTCTCAGGGGACAACGTGCGAGGTCGCTCTGGTTGCTCATCTTCGGAGTCCGAACTCGAGCTCTCCGGTCGTTCATCATTATTATTTTGATTATTCGTTGATTCAGTATGATTGCGGGTGACGGGGCTCATATTTGCTAAATAGACGGGCCGCGCCCCGTTAGAAGGGTAGATCGATTCGAATTATCAGAACGGCTGGGTTAATGGGCGACGTGACTATTGTAACAATGCAGTGCATGCGCATATCATACGTAGGACAAGAGCTATAGATGACAACCCCAGGTGCCGTCCTGCATCGATGGCAAACGAAATGATAAAGATAAGAAAAGGGGTATTGCGTGTACAGCGGGGTATAAGTATCCCACCTGGGGGACTCATGGGTCTTGGCTATACATAGTAGAAGAACATGCTCCGCTTTTCTCTGCCAATGCAATCCAACGTCATATTTTTCCCTTTCGCATCTCGCTTGCGTCCTCCTTGTCCACCTTAGGATTCGATGGAGACAGCACATTCGGCTTTAGATAATGCGGAGGATCTCTGATAATGAGAAGCGGTACTAAATAAACCGTGATACCGTCAGTTTGCTTCGCAGCATGTAGGTCCCGAAGAGCTATGAGCTAGGCATATTTTCGCGACAGATCTACTTCTCACTGTTGACATATAGTGTAGATTAAGGCTCCGCCCTTGTTATTTAGAGAGCTGTTTTAACTTCTATTGTTGTTGTGATATGCCAATTATAAGTATTTCACGTAATTAACGCTGTAGGAAATAACGTTGAACCCTAGGGATTCCTGTCTTCATAATTGCGCCAATGACGTGCTCCGGAGCATTGTACTCTGAGTAGTAGAAGAGAAGAGGTTTTCAACATTATAGTACTCTAATTGTCTATTCCAGCTCCATCAACGTTCAAGACTGAACAGAAAGGGATTCAACAGCAATGGTTTCCGTTTCCGTTTCCGCCGTCTCATTCTCCCTTTGTCTCCTGCTATCACTCCATCTCACTCGTCTCTGCACCACACCACCAAATCCGAATCCCAAGGACAGCAAGCGTTGGAAACAAGATCGCGCTGACTTCGCTGGCAAATCACACTCGCTGGTCTTTAGCCACATTATCATCTTCTTCTCACATGCTCAGCACATGGTTCTTGCTCTGACCTTTCCCTTCGAAGACTCGGCCAAACAACCAAACCATCGCCTTTGCCATCATCCTTCGAACCTGAACCCCAAACTTTTGACTTGGAGTCTCTACACATCAACATGTCTGCTTCTGCTGATCTGCGTCGGTACACCCCTCCGACTGACTGCCTTCAATGGCCTCGGAAAGAACTTTACATTCCGTCTTGCACCACCGGATCAGTTGACCACCACTGGCATTTATCACTACATCCAGCATCCAAGCTATGCAGGTCTGATAATCGTCATGTTCACCAACCTAACGCTATTTTTCAGATGGGATGGTGCGTTTGGCTGTTGGATTTCTCCATCAGTCATTGCCAAGGTGTCGGGTTTCGGATGGCCGATGTTCTCTATCATTTTTCTCACTATAGCAGTGATTTTAAGTGCCAGAATTCGAGATGAGGAGGCGATGTTGAAAGAGAAATTTGGTGAGACTTGGCAACGGTGGCATCAATCGACAAAGAGATTAATTCCTGGAGTGTTTTAGCAAGTTGAATGATTGCCTTTGAGCAGGACCTTATCGGTAGAAGCTACTTGATCTACTAGCAAACAAAGGGTCAAAGTATCCAGCGGAGGGAGCTGTATTACCTCAGGATGTGTTACTGGCATTTGGTGACTGAGAATCGAGTTGGATATTCCTCGACACTCAGGAAAGTGAGTCGGCTTATCTCCTATGACAATCCTTTCAACTTTTATCACTGCTAACCCTCCACGCTCACAGATACGATACGTGTTGCTGCGATGAATGAGTGGCCAGATGTCATGAATCCATCAAACACGCCTCTCGAACGTCCCGAGAACCTACCTCACTATCGAAATTATTGGCCCAGACATGCAGCAATCTGGCTTCGCATACAACTGAACAAGATCAAATCTCTAGCTACGATCGCACCAAGTCGCTGTCAATTTGGTGGGACATACGTAGATTTTGGAGATGAGTGGCTGGTAAGTCAATCGCTTCTTAGGACGAGCTTCAACCGGATGATATGGAATGCAACACTGACCCTATCATATTTCCTAGTGACGCAAAATCAAACGCAACCTGATAGGTACATATTGTTGGCCCAACGACTTTCAACAGGCAGCCTGGGATGCGGATCGCGAGCAGATCTGGGAAGATGCCGTAGAACAATATGATAATCCCGGCGACAATCAAGTGTTGAAGTTCACATAACATGAAGGGATTCAGTAGCGAAGCCCTTCCATCGGAAAACATGGAGGATATCATGTGTGATGCAGTTGGGACTGAGTAGTTGCTATCTTGATGGCAGAGGGCCATCGAAATACTTATGGCTGTCAAGTCCCATCCAGGGATCAGACTCTGGCCTAATTGCTCTGTTGAAACCCGAGGATAGGATAGTGCAAACCCTGCTTCCTGCTCCACAGTCATAGGTATATAGATGGGCTCTTCCCCCCAGATAGCATACCTCAATCCAAGCACTTCATACCTGAATTCCTACATGCTCAAGACCCAGCCTTCATAGTAAATAATATCAAACACCGACCAGACATTCTTGCCACTCCACATATGCACAAAGAAACCCAAGGGACCTATGCATCTCTTTGCCAATCGACCAAAAGCAAAATGAAACCCCCCTCCCTAAGAATACAGATAGACAATGCCTAGCATGGAACGTCGGAGCTCGCATAAGAGCCCATCTATATACCTATGACTGTGTAGCAGGAAGCATGGTTTGTACTATATCCTTGGATTTGAAGACAGTGGTTCTGAGAGCCAGCAAGATACAGTAACATCAATGTTCTTTTGCTCAAGAATGTTCTGCACATTCATATCTGCGATGTGCAATGGTTTCAACCCCTTTGTGTCGTATAAATAGTCATTCCATTGAGATAGAAATACGTCAAAAAGAGAGAGAATAAACCAATACCCTGTCTTCTCCCGATAAACCCTAATAAGTCGGA
The DNA here is from genome assembly GCA_001006345.1 of Phaeomoniella chlamydospora. Taxonomy (NCBI): domain Eukaryota; kingdom Fungi; phylum Ascomycota; class Eurotiomycetes; order Phaeomoniellales; family Phaeomoniellaceae; genus Phaeomoniella; species Phaeomoniella chlamydospora. The sequence goes on along the minus strand of LCWF01000131.1, from coordinate 2,607 downwards.
AGATGGATAGTCAGCAGGAGAAAGGGCGTTGGCAGCTTAGGATAGGGTATGGTATTGTAATAGATCTTCATTATGCAGTACTACTGTACCTTCTATTGTTGTAAAACATAAACGAAAGATATAGGTTTACACCTTTGTATCATCAGGGCAGGTGCTATACTCAAGGCAGGGGCTATCATTAGGGCAGGTGTATCATCAGGGTAGGGGCATCATTAGAGCAGGGGCATCATTAGGGCAGGGGCTATACTCAAGGCAGGTGTACACGTAACAAAGGGAGCGTAAATAAACAATAAACTCTACTGGTCACGTCACGTAGTCTGTCTACCGGTCAGATATGTTGTTGACGGAGGCCTCCGGATTGTGTTTGTTTACTTCACCACACCAATCCGGATTTCCATAACGCGTTCGTTTTGCAATGTTTATGTGATTTCGAGGAGTGTGGCTGTTCTCTCCTCAAAAATGGCACACAGAACCGCTTGTCATTTGCGTAACGTGCCGGGAAAGGAGGTGAATACATATGGGGCGGGAAGCAAACATCGGTTTACTCCTTTGTCAATCAAGTACCAAACCTGGCCTTTGACCCTGAAGGTCTCTAAACTTGGGGCATGTATTAGGTGAACCTCGATTGTGAGGACCTCACCTGAATACTTGTAGGCGACCCTCGAATGGGAGGGCACTACTAAACACTTTTTATGGGATTCGGGGGCTTAACGAGCAATATTTACGTGGGTGCTGGGGGTTAAATGATCATGGCAGACCTGCATCGTTTTCAGAGAAAAGTCTAATGGGGGTCACTCGGCTCGGCCTTGGGTCCTCAGCAGCTTCTCGTAACTGGGCGGTGTAGTATTGACAGTCCTATAAGCGGATTACACTAGCCAGGCTCTAGGTGTAATTGAGATGAGGGAGGAGGGTTGGTAGCTGCGCAAGGCGCCCTGGAAGCTATTGCTGTCTGGGGAGACCTACGTTAGTGGATTCCCCTCCATGGTCATGTTTCACAGGTCCCTAGGATCTTTTGTACGGGTGAATACCTGTTGTGGGCTTTGCGAGGGTTTAACGAGAGTTTTGGGGAGCAACCTGTGAACATGACCATGGAGGTGACCGCCCATTGTCGTTTCACGGTTTATCTGTGACGCCGAAGGGCTCATCTCCTTTTAATGGGTTTTTATCTGTAACCCTAAGCCAAACTGCTTTGGTACGCAGATATCATAATATCTCTTCCAATACAGTACCTAGTGAATTATCTATCTTCCTGCGCTCTTCTGTAATATCCTGGATATCACTCTGTTCTTAATCTTAACGGCTGTCACTAGGTCTTGAAGAAAGAATTATATGTGGAGCCAAACATAGAGTGTAGGAATTCAGGTATGAAGTGCTTGGATTGAGGGTATGCTATCTGGGGGCAAGAGCCCATCTATATATACCTATGACTGTGGAGCAGGAAGCAGGGTTTGCACTATCCTATCCTCGGGTTTCAACATGTAGAAGCAAGACCACAACAGAAGTTACAGATTAGAAGGTGAGAGGGGTATGCTGCCACTGCCACAAGCCAAAATCGATCCATTATATTACCTGCAAACAATAGAAGGGCCAACGAGATCTCTTGCCGAGAAGAGCAGATATAGGCCCGAAAGAGAACAGCGACGGGGGTATATTAGAGGCTATCACACACGCAGTCCTAGAGAGAGGCGGGTGAACTATCTTAAGGAATATCTTCACAGAACGCAAAGGCTATAGGAGCCGTGAACCGTCTATACGTCCCCTCTAGTGGGAGCCCATAACGATCACTATTAAGGCAGCTAAAGAAGCAATCAGGCCCGAAAGGGGAACAAGAGACTGGGTTAACCACCTATACAGATGAAAACCATCTAAGAGGAAGGATAGGAGTAGCAGTGTATGGTGCTTGAGGTAAAGGGCAGGAGCATCGGAAGGAATAGGTCCGGACGAGCCTGGATTGTTAACGTCCAGGCAGATAACTGGGGCTAGGCAGATAACTGGGGCTAAATGAAAGATTATGGGGCATCTCAATGGTGTCGGAGATGCCAGATGCCGGGGGTTCGATTGAACTGTTATGGACCAGCACAAAGGCTATCAAGGGCAACAACCCGGGTGACCGTTTGTGCCAAGCCGGCATACACCTCACTGTACGAATCGGGCAGACTCAAATATACCAAGCTAAGCCTTTAAAACCCTATACAAGATAGAGTAGTGACTGGGGGAATGGGAAGAGGAATGGGGAGAGCGCTGGAGGAGAGATGTGATGCACTTGGAAGAATGCTTATCACCTCCAAACTCGACCCGAATCGAAGATACGGGAGCTGTATGAAGGCCCCACACGAGCAGAAAGCGTTCTATCCTTATGCAGATGCGTACTGGCAAGATACGGACACGGTTGAGCAAGTGCTTACCTATTTAAAGTCGGAGCCCAGGAGACGGCCTGATAAAATATATTACCCTATAGAGCAAACCATGGCAATGTAGGAATTTAGGTATGAAGTGCTTGGATTGAGTGTATGCTATCTGGGGGGAAGAGCCCATCTATATACCTATGACTGTGGAGCAGCAGTAGGAAGCAGGGTTTGTACTATATCCTATCCTTGGGTTTCAACA
>LCWF01000130.1:0-126205 GCA_001006345.1 Phaeomoniella chlamydospora | reverse complement strand
TTTGCGATGTGGCGGAGCTATCCAGATACTCGCCTGTACCTGAGTCCGGATAAACTCGGCACACAGGTTTTCTTGTGCTCTGTGTCTTCAAAACTTGGAGCTACTAGTACTATGTAGTACTATTAGGTACATAACATGATACTACTAGTAGGTAGGTAGGTCATCTGCTCTAGGGGCTTTTTCTATTCAAATCACCAAACAACTTGATTCAAAACTATTGATAGTAACTGCCAGCTAAGTTATCACGAAAACTACGAACTTAATAATTTAAGGTAACGTGGTTCACAAGCGAGTGGGCCACCCAAGTGAGTATGCTATCTTAGAACTACAGCCCCGATATCTATTCTTTATATTATTTTTCTTAACAATAAAATATAGCATCAAATTTTTTAAAAAATCAATTATTTTTAATTATTTAGGTTATCTAATATAACCTAATTTTAAGTATTAGAGTTATTATAAAAATCTATAATATTAATCGAATAATACTTAATTATAGATTAAATAATTAATTATTACTGTTACGAACAGACCTTTATAGGCAAAGTATGTGCGAGATGCTCATCCATTAATATATTTCCAGACCTTGAGTCCATCAGCGATCTCCTGCTGCTGTCTAAATCGAGCATTGCTACTTCTAGAGGAAGCATTAGTTTAGCGGAACGCCGCAAATGGCCACTTCGAATCCAGTCAGGTCCGACACATCCGGCGAAGTCTTTGATAAGCCTCGCTCAACATCGCCATATAGTATCGCTGAATATATACATCTGGATGGAAAGAAGGTAACGGAAAAGATCATTGGAGTAGGTGGAACGGGTCTTGTTTTCCAGCAGGGACAGTACGCGGTGAAGATACCTTACATATCGAGAGACATCGAGATCAATGGACGCTCGGTTTCACCAGCGAGATTATATCCCCAGGAAGGCGACTATGATATACGCCCTAACCTGATCAAGGCGATTCAGAACGAAAAAGCGATCTACAGAAGACTCGGAAAACATCCGGCGATTACACGCTGCCATAACCATTTTTCGACTGATGATTCGATACAGATGGACCGGATGGATACTAATCTTCGCTGTTACTTAAATACTACTACAACAAGACCAAACTTCGAAACACAACTGTCATGGTCAATCGCATTGGCGCATACACTGGCTTATATTCATTCTCGACGCGTGATTGTGTCCGACATCAGCTCAAACAATATCGTACTCGACGCTCAATTCGCCGTTAAATTTATCGACTTTTCGGAATCGACTCTGATGCCGTTGGAATGGGATCTACACGGCTCCGACGACCTTGGCTTCTCAATCTTAACCGATATTGGACAATTTGGCGCTGTTATTTTCGAGCCTGTCACTGGTGTACGTTGAAAATGTGATATCTTCCATGATTGGGAAGCCGCCGGGAAAACGACCTGGCCACGAAGAGAAACTCTTCCACCAACACACGGCGTACAGCTAGGTCATATAATCGAAAAATGTTGGACTCAGAAGTTTACCTGCGCGACGGATCTGGCGGCGGAATTGGAAAAGGAGATCTCGTTTAGCCGAGATGGAATGAAATAGCATCGGTAACGAATTTGGTATTTATCGTCAACCCAGAGCGTGTGGGTGGATTCGTCACTCAATGCTCTAGGTCAAAGTGTTTTAAGCTGCCACCGTGAGTACTATCAAAACAGATTTTAGAGGAGAAGAAAGGATAAGTCGACGGCGTTTGAAATTACTAGAATATCATGCTATATCTCCCGATCCCGGATCCTCCTCCTCCAGAGAGACGGTCTCCCTTTACCTCTCTTATATGTACATTGCTTCCAGCCCGTAATGATCGTACTGACGAACATCAATACCAATGTTCAGAGTATATCACCGTCATTGTGAGCAAGTATCATCGAAACCCAGACATGTCTTCGTAAACAGGTGTGTCCAGGGTCCCATCTGAAGGAATTCGTCCTCGGGTGTTTTAGAGTTTGAGGTAAAAGGAGCAACAATATGAACCTACCTCTTGCATCTCCTTACCATCATCATTAAGGCGGTCCATCCTGGAAATGAATCGAGTGAAGGCAAAGGGATGAGAATCTGGTCGTAAGAACGCTAAGGGAGTATCATCCATTATAGTGGACTCGGGCTCTACTATCTTGATAAGAAGTGCTTTCAAAGACTTCAGATCTCTCGATGGCCCTTCGTAGGCTTTGCTTGTCAACATGCTCTCCCCGATATTTGCTTTGATCCTATGAGCTTTTGGTTCTCTATCTCGCACGAGGGGGCTTACTAATTTTCAATTTCCCGGTGTCGACAAAAGCAAGGGACTCTGCCTGTAGAGATCCATGCTCAATATGAAGAACGGTCATGGATTTAATTCAACCCACAGAGCGTTTGGTTGACAATGCATGCAAGTTCCTGGGCGTTGAAGACGGCTCGTGGCATCACCGTGATATCTCCCAAAGTTGCCAAATATGGGTCATAAACGAACCAAAGCCTTATCTGTATATATAACGATCTTTTAGGGACGGTGATGAGACCTAATTATGTATCTCTAACCACTGTATCAACTTTTCTATCAAGTATATAGGAGGAAGAAGAACAAGAAGAAAAAGAAGAAGAAGAAGACGAAGGGCTCATCTATTTATATCCGGTGCAACGTGTACCTGCCAAAACTTGGTAAAATCTGCCGGCATTCCCTTCTTCCTTTTCTCATCTCTGTTGTCTTCTCCATACTGAGGATGCGTTACAGATTCCCCAAGCACCCCTTTCCTTTCCGACGAATCCAGATAGTTGAGAAAATCATGCGAGACTTGGACATACTCTCTGATTCCGTCCTTCACGTCGATCGTAGAGCCAGTTGTCCAGCTCAGCAGGAGCGGTTCAATTAATGGGGCATCTGTTACCGAAGGATGACTTGTACCTACCGAGGTTAAGAACCATGCTGCTTTACCTCGACGGTTTATGCCTTCGACTAGCTCTTTAACGACTTGGAAATGCGGGCGACCGAAGAACATGGAGACTCGCTTGGACCAGGAATCGGAATGGATAACGAGCGTGGGGACGCTGACGTCCTTATTGAGACGGCCACTTTGTTTTCCTGGGTCGAGGATGATTGCTCCCCTGATTGGGAGGTCTTGGGATGGAACGCCCCTGAGGGTTTGAAGTGCGAGTGTCGCTCCATATGAATGACCGGCAACTACCAGATTGTCGAAGGATAAACGTCCAGTCCAGTCTTGGAGAGTAGCTCCTTCACCACGAGGGTTATTTTTGAATAGCGCTCCTCCACGGCCAACCTGAATCGAGCGTAGAGCTTCTACAGTTTCTTCCACCTCTGCTTGTCGAAATGCTAGTTGGATACGTTTCAGTTCATCGATATCTATGGATGTTTTTGACTTGATATCATCAGGTCGGATGTTGAACACAACCTTCTCATCCCCACCGGCACTAAAGATCACGGAAGCAGGACTACTACCATCACGATGTTCGATAGCGGCCACAATGTAACCACGAGATGCGAGCTCAGCACAATACTGTGTGTAGTCATTCCTTGAAGATGCCATGCCATGAGAGAAAACAATCATGGGAAAGACTGGTGCTATCGTAGCAGCGCTGCCGTGCAATGGTACATCTACCTCTGCAGGTATCTGTAAGCGACCTCCTAGTGCCCAAAGACCAAAGGTAAAGAGATTCCGGAATAGAAAGTTGTTGACATGAGCGAAACGAGCGAAGCCTTCTCCAACCAAACTGATAGGCTTGCTGATCCAGAAATGTTTTGGGTGAGATGATATTGCACCTTTCTCGGCCGGATAGAATAAAGAGAAAAGGACTGTCTCGAGCTAAGAAGAATGAGATAGGGATTGAAGAAAAGAGTATTCGGCTTACTTGAAACGCAGGTAATCCATTGTGTTTGTAGACAGCGTCACTGATCAGGCGCATATCACATGCAACCTCCAGATCGATTGTACCTACATCATATTTGCCTGTGTAGGGTGGTAGGTCCGAAGCTAGTAATGGGGCCCCGGCGAGAAAACAATATGACAAATATAATATAGCAAATGAAGAGACCAGGTATTTCCAAGTCAACCTTGGGCGTATGAGATATGGTATGCGAACCAGCATGTCGAGCCAGCTGCAGGTTTCGTTCCGCCCAAAGATGTTGTCTATCAATATTGTTGAGCAACGGGATGTTCAAGGACGGGAAGTATTCATAATCCCTGTCGTCATCAATATTGCCCGGGATGCGTGGCTTTTCGGGCAACCTTCCTTTTCCCACTTTGCAGGTCTTGGTTTCTCTTCTTGTGTTCCGTTGAACTCATTTCCAGGTGCAGTAAGTTTTATGACATGGAAAAGACTGTATGAATGTCAAAGAGATAAGGAATCGGTTCTAGATGACGAAGACTACCGAAAGAGACGCGTTGGTGGGATGGGAAAGTGACAAAGATATCGATTGTCCTCTCATCTATCTCCAAGTCACTCAATTCTCCATCATTCACGGGCTGCAACGTTAGCATCTCCATGATCCTTCAAATGTCGAGTCACACAAGAACCTTTCAATGCATTCATGTCAATACTGTAACCCAAACCAACACAATCTCCAGATTCCTGGTGTTTCCATGCACAAACCACATCCTCCTATTGATCAACCGGCGTAGCCTTTACTCGTATATCGCTCATCTGACCCTCCAAAATTTCGACATCGTCGGTAGTCCATCCATAAGGAGGTACAAGATGAATCAGAGAAATTGCGCTCTCTTGTTGAAGAAACACCTGAATTACGCCGAACTGAGATGATTAAGGAGTGAAAGTTGGTGCTGACATTTGCCAAGGAACGACAATCATGGCCGAGGTATTAAGTACCCTCGTATTCCGGAGTAAGAATGTATGTAAGATCGACGGGCTGTGGCTAAGGGTCTAATATCTACATGGAACCGATTGGTTACTAGTTCCGTCAATAATTGTGACTGTGATGATATTATATATAGAAACGCAGGAATTTGCGGAGATAAATCCTGGCATATTTTGGAAGTATTGAGCAGGGTAGTATTCCGGATCAACATGAGCTTGTGACCTGCTTCCTTTACATATTTCTGTCCAGGTATTGTTTTTGCCTTTGCCTTTTTGAAGGTGGTGAGAGGCGAATGTAAGATCATGTAGATGGATACGAGGATTATGTTTCGGTTGGTGTGAGATTCGATCATTCCGGAATGAATCATGTCTCGGAGGTCATGATACCGTTGGTATAAGAGGAGATATTCTCTAAAAGAAAGGAATTGGTAGATGTATTTTCATTTATCAACACTGGTTTAGCTACCTCAGTCTCGAAGAGATATAGAAACTCTATCTACACACCTGCATACCTGCCGAAACCCTTCTCGCGATTTTCTATCCAGAAAAGAAAACTCCCAAGGATCCAAACCCATTCAACCATTTCATAGCCAAAAATGTTCAGATTCACCACCACCATCCTCTCCCTCCTCCCCCTGCTCACCCCCTTCCTAACCTCCGCCCAAGACACCTCTGCTCCCTATCCCATTCCCATCGCCCTCGGCTACTATGCCTATCCCCATGGCCACCAATTCATCGCCTGGACACCTACGACTACGACCACAACCGAAGCCTGTGCTAGCCGAACCGTGATCCAAGTCGACAACAGCGGTTATCCCTCTAATCCCATTTGCGATTACCCATTCGATTTGAATTCCGACTTTACAAATTTGACACTCAAGTGTACGGACCCGACCGTTGAGGAGTACCCGGAAGTCACGGCTGTGGTGAATTCGGAGGGTGTGCAGACTCAGGTTTGTGAGGAGTTGCAGTTGACGGTTTATCCGACCGAGTGTGATAATGCTGGATCGGCAGTTTGGCAGAAATTTGCTTGTCAGTAGAGAGCAGAAGCGGAGAGAAATGGAGGAAGGAGAGAGGGGGCAAGAAAATGAGGTGACATTGAGCGAAAATATTGGTTTCGACAGGAAAACGAATAGCATGAAGAAGTATGAAAAGATCAGCTTTTGAGCGGCAGAAATCGTGTCGTACTTGGATTTCCTATGGAATGTTGGTGTGAAGGAAATTGCAAATTCGAGAAAAGTCATCTTCGGGTTGAAAACGTTAAGATAAAATGAAGTTAATAATAGCAATATCCAATCCAATTGCAACGCTATAGCCATGCCTTGAACTCTCAGACTGCAGAAGAGGAAAACGCCTTTTAATGAAGCTGTTACTAATCTTCCACTGCTTCATCAACCACGACGACTGCGTGCTCGTTATGTGGGAGATTCTCCTCCTTTGATGGAACATGTATAGAAACTCTATCAACATCTTCCCTTGGGACGAAGAAAAGCTGCACAACGCCGATAATGGCAAAAATACCACAACTCCACCAACCAATTGCCGAGCCACCAGCACCGTAAATGATACCAACCACAGGTGGGGACAGTGTCCTAGCACCGCAACATGAAGACATTGCTAATCCATTAACTTTGCCCAAAACCAAGGGAGAAGGACATGCGTTCTTGAGTAGTATCAAAGCACACGGAATGACTATGATACCGAAAAAATTCTGAAGAGCCATGGACACATAAATTCCAACGGGAAGAATGTTGATTGGGAGCATGGAGAGGAATGGCATAATGATGTAGGAAATTGGATAGAGGACGATGAGCCAGAAGAAGGACTTCCAGACGCCGATCTTTTCCACGTAGAAGGGAAAAACAAAGGCTTGAATAAACAGAGCAATGACACCATTGACAGCCATAAAGACACCGACATCATGGACAGTGTAGCCCAGACCACCGATGAGATCGAGACGGTGTCCTGTTATGTCTGGGTTGTCAAGGAGGTAGACTGGCATGATGGCGGCGAAGGCCATTTGATGATACGAGACTAATACCAAGGCGCCGGTGATCATCCAGACAGCAAAATTGAAGGTTTTAGGTGATGGATCGGATTGTGGGGGATCCATGTGCGCAGGACCATTACTAATGGAGTACATTGTACCAAAGGACGATCTTCTGATGTCGAATGTTTGATTGTTGGACGTTGGAAGACTTTCTTCCAAAAAAGCCGGCTGTTTTCGGATCTCACGAAGGCCATCAATGATAGATGCTCGGCTCATTGTACTTTGGTTCCCGTCAGATATCCTTCTGCTGGTAACACGAAGGAGTGGAGATGTCTCGTTATGCAAGATAGAGTCGTTGTTGGGTTGGTCTGATTTGTCATCTTTCTTATGGAAGAGTGGATTGGTCTCCTCAAGTAAGAAGATACCTTGGACAATAGCGAGAACAATGACTGCAACGGCGACAAGATTGGGCAGTAAGTATGGATATCGACCAAACAAGCCATCTTCCGGGAATAGAGAAGGATAAAAGCGTGCGGGCTGTGCGAGAAATCCTCCCATGGCTGACCCAACAATAGACCCTAACGCCCATACGAATGGCTGGACAGCATAAGCTCGAGCTAGACGTCACGTCAATAATCAAGACCGCCTCTCATGTCCCTTGTCAACTTACGTTCTTGTTCAGGCTTCTTGACCATTTCCGCTACCATTGTTTGCATGACTGCGACGTTGCCATTCAAAGCCCCGCCAATGAACCTTGCCAGGAGCGCAACCCAATATTTTTGTGCCAGACCGAAGATGAGACTGGACAGCGCAACACCACCTAATCCCATCAAGACGACCGGCTTCCTCCCATATTTGTCTGATACCGCGCCCCATATCATGGCTGTCATGGCCTCTGCAACTGCGAAAGCAGAGACCAGGAGGCCGGCGTAAAACGAGGCATTTGTATCGTCGCCATTGTGAAGGTCCTGCACCATGACATACGTATATGCTAAGATCGAACAGAAAGCGATCGGCTCCGCGAATCGACAAATGGCTGGTGCAGTGTCAGTCGGTTCCTGCCGCAACAAACATGACGGGGTACGAACCTAGGATTGTGAGTTGTCGTGTAGGAAAGGAATCATCTTGCTTCGGGGCCTCATCCCTCTGCTCCGTAGTCATGATCTGCTACTCGGTGAAGCAAAAGCACTTTCACCTCTTTCCTCCGTACGAAGAAGGGTAGGAAGAAAGAGGAATCCATTGCGGTCAGAGAAGATGGGTGTCACCATGGTGGATGATTGCCAATGCTCCAAGCGACGGATCTAACGCTCAACAACTGGGACCAAGGGCTGTCAACGAAATCCACAAGACTGTACTAGAGTGATTGCGGGGATGAGCGACGACAAGGTTTTACCCTGGAGAAAGGAATCCCTTGAGGTCGATCTGCTCCTAGTAAGACCATCTACCGAAAGTTGGACCGAATCAAGGCCTGAGAAGACGAAGTAGCTTGTGTGATGGGGCACACTTCAACACGGATTATCGTGTCTGTGAACCGTAGTGGGACTTAGAAGCGGTGATACGTGAACCGGGACATTTTTGAGTGGTCAGTTACCGTGTGGGATGGAATCACGGAATGGAGGGAGCCTAACAGGGTACCAATATTAACGGCTTACAGAATACGACTGATTGAGTGGGATGCTTCATCAATCAATTATTTTACATACAGTAATAATCCATAATAAGACCGGCGCAGATCCCTCCGGACGAAGGAATTAGGTATCGATCATCACTGAAGAGTAACTATCCTTATCAAGAATTAGGGACTGCACCTATACTTATCGCTACCTAATTAGTCAATTGCAGGTATATAGGCGAGACTCCGCGAGATAATCCCGAGGATGATGCGAAACATTGTGGCCAAAAGACTGAAAAACATGAAAGCCGAAAATATCTTTGAAAGCCGAAGGGTATCTAACTTGCTATTCAAAAACACCAACACGTACTGTGTAGCACGGCCAAAACTCCATCCTTTACAAGTGAAAGCTTGCTCCTGACTCTTCCTGTCTTGATTCAAATCGGTCATGTATTACATTAAGCATTAACCTCGTTCCTTGATGGGGTGCAAGAGCATCATGGGCAGACACATCCTACCACCTCCTTCACCTATTTCCAACGCATGATCTCGTTGCTCATCTTCAATTCCAAGCCACCGACGCCATAATTCGCCAGCAAATCCGGCATTGCTGTAATAGGTCGAACCTTTGAAAACGTGTTCTCCCGGTCCAAAAACACTTCCTCCTTCGTCATGGTAATAGTCTCCGCCTCTACCCATCCCAATTGCTTTACTCACATCATCGAGCTTCGCATTGTTGAAGATCACATCGGCATGTTTGGCCGCCCAATCACGGTCGAAATAGACCGGATGCGGTACAGAGACAGCTTTGAGACCGTACTGTAGAGCTAATGATGCAGGGAACATCTCGGGAAACATTGTGCGTTTGTTGCGATATGTTTCTTCGTGCATCAATAACAATAAGCGACGAGACATGCGTGAAGTAGTGATCAATGCTGCACGAGTTGGTGGCCTAGTGTCACCAAAACCTGTAATATCGTTGGAGAATGCCCAACGGGTATGTTCAGGATCAAACATGGGGTTCAGGGAAATGAAATCGGTTATGACATGGTCAGAAATATCTGTCTGCAACGGGTTCGGTAAGTTTTCCCCCTTAAGCTGAGGCCGTGCAATGGGGGAGCTCGTTTCTTCCCGCACTGCAGCGGCAAATTCAGAATATGAACCGTTGAACAATGAAGAGATGAAGTATTTTGAGGAGCGTTCCCACAGATAGTCATCGACCTTCTGACTTTCAGCCCATTGGGTAATGCCCTCGAGGAGTTCAAGATAATGCCCGGTGACCCTCATGTCCATTTCCCACTGCCAGAAGTAGTCGAATTCTGGGTGTTTTGAGGCAAAGTATTGCATCGGAAAGTGCATCGAACGGTAAGCACCGTAGATATCACCCCCTGAAAAATTGACGATGCTGTCCGGAAACGGAGGCGGGTAGATCAATCTCATCTGAGCTACAGACCATAACGTGCCCATCCCTTGGAATTCAGGAGGCAGGCTTTCACTCAGAACACTGTTATACACCTCTTCTGATGCCCAAATCGGTAGATTGTCGTCTTGGACGTGAATAAGGAAATGTACGGTAAACTCGCCTCCTGATGCTAGGGACAACTCGCTGATAATGGCTCTGAGCATCATGACATGGTACGCCGTATACTCGTACGTATGCCAAGTCCTGATGACAAATGCTGTTCGACGTTGGTGATGAGAGTTCTTCTTTTGACAACGATCCTGTGCATCTGTCAAATTGACCTTGGTCCAATCGACGATCTCTGTTGCAGAAACACCTTCCGTATCGCCTTCCAGGCCGATACCCAGTCCGCCTTCAGTTGTTCGCCTTCCAAGCCCATAGGGAGCAAATCTGTTGATTCGGTCATAGCAAATGTCGTCTCTGAGCCCAAGCTCCCTGTGCGACCCAAACAATGGTGCCGGCATGCCTTGTGGAAGTCCTCTGAAGGTTGATATAATTGGCGGTGCCAAAAGCTCATCAGAATCTAAGTAGCAAGGTTGCCGAACGGTGTTCACCGGCAATGTCGTCAAGATTTGTTCTTGAAAGGTTGAATATGCCGAGGTGACATTCTCTTGCTCCGCAACATACTCGGTCATAGGCACTATCTGGTTGCGCCCGTGAAAATAGCCCGAGAACCTGTCACGATTAGCAATATATTGAGGCAAAGCATCGAGGCAATCTTACGTTGAAAATTGTTCCCACCAAAAGACTTCTCTGCCATCGCGATCCCTGGACTGCCCTAGAGGGATCTCCCCTCCATCATCTGGCGGAATTGTATTCACACCCTGTGCCGCCCACAATTCGGAACTTTGGGGATCCCAACGCACAAATAATACTAGCAGCGCGAGGAACGTCAGAGTACTAATCCATAACATCACCCTCTTCCTGGACGAAAGGCTGGAAATGCTTCGACTTCGCCGATGGCGCGGCCATTGTGGCCCGGTTGGACTCAACAAACGGATCCCATTGTGACGAGCCTGCCGTTTGAGAATAGTGGTGATGGCGAGGGAACGTTCGCCCATTCGCGCGCCTGTTGTGATAGGGCTTGATAGGCGGTGACGGCGATCAATCGAGACCGAGTCAATTCAACGATGACGGTCTGAGCATATTGCTGTCATGTCGTTATTTCAGTCCCGTATCGGTAGTGACGGTATTATCGCAATGATTCGACCTGACGGCAAAGACACATATTGAAATGATGAGAAAGCAACAAGCAGGAAAGGTCCACGCGGACAAGAGGTAATGGCATTACACATGGGATTTGAATTGAGGAGCGGGTCGTAATCGAGTTCACTAGCTACAAGCGGGCATTTACTGGGGGTGAATACTCAATCAAGCAAGATGACCAGGCGTTGTTCTTTGTCGATTGCCATGTTTTCTCCACTGTAGAAAATCACGATAAGCAATTCCACTTTCCTCTTTTCGCCTGTTGCGTGCGTTGATTGCCGTCACTACCCACAATGGCAGTTTTGCTTGATCAAACGATCTCATGATTCTTGAAAGCAACAAGCCAGAAGACAATTGTACCTGTGTAGGTATTTAACCGACCGGGATATAGACGGTGCTCGAGCGAGTTTCCGGATCGAAACAAGAAGGTATGGTAAGTATGGATGGGAGACAGAGGTGGTGATAGCCGTTGATAGACGAGTCCGGGAGATTAGGGGACTCGGCACATTGAATCGAAGCAATTTACGCATGCCGGCACATCTTGTACTGAGTGTGCATTGCTGACTTTTTTAAAAAATGATAGGACGCGTGGATATCGAATGTCGTGACGGGGTGGGTTTTGCTGATAAGCGTAAGACACTTACCGTGATGGTTCTGGTGAGTGTTTTTGACCTGTACTAAGAGAACAGTCTCACCAAGATTTGGAGTATTTAACCGTATCTGATACAGAAAGGAACCCCCGCTCTTTCTGTAATCAAAGCTTGGACATTTCTCCCACCAATCGCTCGTTTTCCTTCAAACATGGTTATCGATGGCTTCTGCAAGGTTATCGACAGGTATGGTACCTTTATACATAGTAGGAGGACTATTAGATATGGCCAGTGCGGTCGGACACTTCGAAAATTTGAACCTCCTCACCCGGCATTTCACAGACATCAAAGAACAGTCGAGACCAAGACCGACGACATAATTACTAGATGCATTGCAGACTTGAGTGGTAAAGATGATGGTTGCCAGGCCGCGCAAGATTGTGATTCAGATCTAGACACTGCCTGTTCCAGAATTCGCAGCAAGATACTTCCCCTTGATTGAAGGGAATATTTTGACACATGCCACGTAGGCCAGGAGCAGTCAGGTAGTTTCAACAGGCTCAAGTGATCGCGTGATGCTAAATCTTTTGGTTTGGGCTCGATGCCAGTCTGCTGTTGTTCTCACTCAGGTGTCCGGGGGGAGCTGAATGAAGCTGCTGAGCCAGGCGCACCATCTTCTTTGACGTGGGAGATGGTAAGTGGATGGGAAAGTGACCGTGATATATGGTATATTATAGAATTGCCATCGCATTGCTGCACGAGGAGAGTCTCTTGATTGATTGGCTCTCTGCAAGCATTCAGGCATCTCTGGTCTAATTGTACCTGCCGTAGTATCTTGTGTTGATCCCCAGGCTGCAGCATTGTTCTGACCAGGGGAGGATCCATACTCTGTAAACATTTGACCACCATCATTGCCGATACCTGTAACAAGAGCCCGACTCATCTAGGATTCTTTCTCCTCAAGTCATGGTGACTGCCGTAGTCATGAAACTCTAGCTGAACATGGAGAGAAGGTCTGCCTTGGATGTTATCGCAAAGTGCCAAAACCACGTGGCGGCGCTCATTCGTGGCTGAAGAGGTCAGGTCTATTTGTACATGTTGATCTTGCACAGCCAACCTGGACTGGTGATTGGGGGCCAACAGGATCAGCATCAAGGCGATATGTCAGCGAGATCTGCTCGACCAACAAATCATCATTCCCTCTGCCCGTCCTCCTTGGCGTTTCTGACTCTGGGCATTCTATTTTTGCGATTGCGCCAATCTCTTGTCCGTTTGAGATTCTCAGGAACAAACAATTTGCCCGACTAATGCTGTGGAGAGCGCCAAAATGGATCCCTTTGCTCTCGATTATTACTGTCAACCTTCGAATGACAGGCCGTTGGTGTTGTGGTCAATGCCCTGTTTTTTCTTTTGCTTTACTGGATCTGGTGAGAGATTCGAAGTCCATGCGCATTGAGATTGAGGCTGCACCGGAAATAGCTTGTTCCTGCACATTTAGTGTCGTCGCTCATCCCAAGATTCGGGGATTTTCAGTGTATCTTGTCAGTTTCAGGAACGATCTCACCACATCATCTTCCACGGTTTTGCTAGACACGGAAAAGGCTTTCGTTAATTTAGACATTCGCAGCAAAACAAAATAACCAACATCATTGCTCAGCCTCAACTACGCCAATATCATCTTCATCTTCATATTGCTCGGTCCGTCGTTTCATGCCAAGAGAGTCTTCGTGGCAGGATGCTCATCTCATTTTGAAACTTAGAAAGTCATACTAAGATTTTACCCTGGTAAGATGGGGCCTTTCCCAAGAACCCTCTGTTTGCTTTATGTCACAGGTGTGTTCGTTGTTCGTTTATGCCTACGAGTCAGGGGCTTCGTCCAACACCACAGCCGCCCTTTTGGGTATACGAAGACCCGACTTTATGAACACTCCACCTATCGTTCTCTGCCATCAACTTCCATCTGTAAAATTGAAAGGTGAGGCCGGACTGGGCATCATGAGAATGAAAGTGATACAAAAGGAGCCACATCGCCCAACTCTCGTGGTAGATGGCCACCACAGACGGCATATCGCACCTTACTGTGTCACTACTCAGGCATCTATCACACAACAACATGTCTGGGTCCATTGAGTATACCTCTTTCAAAATGTCTCTCATTTTGCGGTCTCTTGCTTTCTTCTCTTTCAATTGTCTTGTCATGGCTGCTCCCTTCAGCAAGCGTGCAATCTCTAGTGGTCCAACCATGAGCGCAAATTTTCCTGACCCAACATTCATCGAAGTTGATGCCACATACTACGCTTTCGCCACGAACAATGGCGAACAAAATATACCCGTCGCTGTGTCTTCGGACTTCAATACGTGGGATCTTCAAGACGGCTATGATGCCCTTCCCGATCCCGGATCTTGGGCCAGCGGCGATGTCTGGGCCCCGGATGTTGTGCAAGTTGACGACGGCTCATTTGTCCTATATTACGCTGCCGAGCTGGCCGACCATAGCACCCACTGTGTCGGAGCTGCTACTGCCTCTTCGCCTCGAGGCCCATATACACCGCAATCGTCACCCTTGATTTGCCCGTCCGCATCCGTGGGTGGTGCTATAGATCCCTCCGGCTTCCTCGATACCGACGGTACCCGCTATATTCTTTACAAAATAGACGGCAACAGTGTGCCAGGAGGGCCCAACTGTGGTAATACTGCCACAAACTCATACTCTACACCGATCCTCATTCAAAAAGTCGGTTCCGATGGCCTGACCTTGGAAGGCACTGCACAACAAATCATGACGCAAGATCCATCCACCGAGCCTCTCGTCGAGGCGCCATCTCTGGCAATTGTGGATGGGGTATACTTCCTCTTCTTCAGTTCTGGCTGTTACACGGATTCGGACTACGACGTCAAGTACGCAACTTCGCAGAACGGTGTGCTTAACGGTGGCAATGACTACACTCGAGCCTCAGCTGCTCTGCTACAAACGGGCTACGGTATTGGCCTTGTGGCTCCTGGAGGCTTAACTATTGGGTCACAAGGGCAAAAGGTTGTCTTCATGGCCTATCAAAGCGGCAGTGATACGGTGCGACAAATGTACACCGGCACGGTAACGCTTGATGCATCTTCGAAGACGGTATCGATATGACAGTTTTTATGATTTCACACGAATCTGCTTTGTTCTTGTTTTATTGAAGATATTGGTTGCATTTTGATACCCCAGCGACTCATTTTGGCAGGATTTTGTTTTGATACACAGGCTTACCATAGACATTTCAAGCGATCAAGTATAGAAATCAGCAATTCGCGATTGAATACTTTATACGTCCCGCAACATTTTATCTATGGATATTGTTTCGAAGCTGGCGGATGTCTGTATTGTACTCTCAGCCTCAAGTATGTACTATAGCATGGTCTACTCCCGCGTTCAAAGACCTCCATCAAGTGAGTTAAGTAATCGGCTAAAAGACGATGGTACCTGATCCGGGGTTCGGCATCTCGCGGTCATCATTACTTAAAACAGGAAGTCAACCATGGATTCCCCGCGCTTTAGACAGCAACCAATGCGCATCATCTGTATATGAGGACCTGATTATGAATGCTACCTCGCCAAAAGGAGGGAGAATCCCTGCCTCCAACAAGGGCCTTGATTGAGCTGACGAAATGGTTTGCAAGGTAGGCGGAGATTTGCAATTCAAAGTGAGGAGCGTCACGCGGGTCGGTGGTATTCCAAAGCATGGGCATAGCATCCATATTCGCAATGATCGTATGTTCGCTATTACAAGCTCATAATGGCCGTCACGAGACTTCTATTCGTAGCTCTCTCCGTTGTTCTGCTTTCATGCCACGCTCAAGATCCATCTCAGCCCTACCCTGCTGCAGATGCATACTTGCCATCGACTTCAATCCTTGATCATTCCAGCTATGTCGAGTCGTTTGATGATAAAAATTGGCTTTTGGCCAACATCCCTTTCGTGGATTTCCCAGACAAATCAGTACAAGATGTGTACTACTATCGCACAGCCGTTGTCAAAAGGTCATTTGTCAGCATCCGTGAAATGCGAAATACTAACGGGAAGCAAGGCACTTAAAGTACATCCATGAAGGCAATGGCTGGATCTTCACGGAGTTCATTCATCCGGTATCTTGGGGTATGGAATAGCCCTGACTAGTGAGTCGATGGCTGATGTTCTAAATGACAGCTTCAAAGTACCAGACAATCCCCGACTCTGCAGCACATCAAGTTCTTGAGACAAGATGGCTCCGGGACCCGAACTATGCCAAGGATGTGATAGATGCATATACCCGAGGTGGAGTGGAGGCTCAAAGCGGAATCACCTATACTCATTACATGCATCGAGCTATTCTCGAGCATGCTGGGACAACTGGAGACAAAGCCTTCCTTCTTTCACAACTGGATGGCATGATTCAGACCTACGATTTCTGGAATGTCACCATCGACAGTACTACGGGATTGTATCATCGCACGCCACTGTCCGATGCTCAAGAGTACTCACTGCCAGGATATCTTACCGGCGGACCTGATGGTGGTCGAATGCAATCATGGACAGACCCCAACAATGATTATACTGTTATCTGGCTTGGCCCGGAGACATACCGCCCTAACTTCAATGCTTATATGGTTGCAGGCGCTCGTGCAATTTCCGAAGTTGCGTCATTGACCGGTGATACTGCTCTCGCAATGAGCTGGAATACAACTGCATCAAGTCTGTATAGTAAAATGGAGGATATGCTATACAGCAATGATATCAACTTCTGGATCGATGTTGTAGAAGGGAGCAATCTGGACTGCGTTGGACGAGAACTTATTGGATATTTCCCATTCCGATTTGATGTCGGGACAAGCCGCCATATGATTCAAGGTCTCGAGGCGGGCTTGGATTCTGAAGGTTTCATTACAGAATATGGACCAACCACTCTGGAACAGCGAAATCCTTACTATACTCCGTGGAAGAACACAACATACTGCTGCGTAGGTTTTGAAGGACTAAACGAATGGCAAACAGGGACTGACCAAACGTTCACAGGTATAGCAAGGCCAAAGTTGGCCGTTCAGTACCTCAATATACTTGGGTACGCTTGCCAAACTTGCTCGGAACAATGAAAGTAGCGTTGTAACCGCTCAATTCTTCCAGGAAGCTTTCATGACTTACACTAAGACGAATTATAAAGATGGTATCCCGTTCACTGCAGAGTCTCACTATCCGACAACGGATGAGTGGTAAGTACCTCTCTGCCACAAGCATCATCAAAGCTCATTCCCATAGGTCTGGCCTAACAACCAACCACTCTGAGAATTATTTCCACAGCACCTATATTGATAATATCTTCACTAATCTAATTGGTATCATTCCAACGCTCGATGACCGACTCGAGCTTCGACCTCTTGTACCGTCCAATTGGACATATTTCGTTATTGAAGACCTTCCATATCATGGTGAGTATCCGAGATGGTTGCTGTACACGAGATTCTGCTGACTAATACAGGCTCTTTACTAACTTTCCTCTGGGACCAAACTGGCTCTCAGTATACATCGTTCAATCACTCGAAAGGATTATCCATCTACCAAAACGGTTCTCTAATATACAATCAACCAACACTGACTGCGTTCAATATTTCCCTTTCAAATGCGACGGCTGCAATTGACAAGCTGGCAACCCAACCACGTTATGACAATATTCTGGTGAACATCAACTCCCCATATGGTCTTCCATCCGTTTCAGCAGATTCTTGCTTCAACACCAATGGAGACACATGCCTATATCAACCCTGGAAAATGAATGATGGCTTACTCTGGTACGATATTACACCAGACAATTTCTGGACCAACAATCAAAGCACCACACCGTACGCTACCATAACAGCCACTCTCCCATCCAACAGAACGTTCTCGAGTGTTTCTTTAGCCATATTGGATGACTCGGATGAAAGTGGTGTCTTACGTTGCCCTGCAGCCATCACCATTACAGATTTAAGAACAGGTCTTACACTTGCTGAGCGTAATCCATGGACAGGATGCCAACCAAATGAGTTGAATACGGTCCTATTTGCCGCACCTTCCACGGATTCATCCAACACCACGACCCCAATCCCCAGCTCTAGCAGCAACAACAACGCTACGTCCGGTCACTCTGTAACAACAGACAAGATCCAAATAACTCTTCTATCCCAACTCAAATACGCCATCGCCATATCCGAAATCCAAATATGGGTTCCCTCAAACTCCACCTCCTCATATTTGAATATCACCACCAACACCACCTCCTCCTCTCAGCAAACCTACAGCCTTTCCTCTGCCCTCCTCGGCACACTGATCGGCAGTCTCGAAGGTCGCGCCACCGGTTTAAACTGTACCATCAACCCATCATCATCCACCACCTCACCCGCATCCGTCACATTCCACCCCTCATGCTGGGCCGAAATCGTCCTCCCCTATCTCCCCCTTTCTTCCACTGCCGTCGTCGACGCAAACTACCGCACAAAACGAAACGTCACCATCACCGGCTCTGGAACAGGTGGGATCCTGATCGGAACGAACTGGCTGGAGAGTGTGGGAAATCAAACTGTGACGTTTAGTGGGGCCAGAGAAGAGAAGACGCTGAAGTTGTGGTTTGAGGACAGGGGGAAGAATTGGATGAATTTGTTTTGGCAAAGTGGAGAGCCAGTGGTTGAGAGTGTAGTTGTTGGGTAAGTGGGAGGGAAAAAGCTGCAAGGGATCTTTTGAGGGATACATTAGGATTCTGGGGGAAGGGGAAGGGGTAGCTGTCATGCAATGCATCGATGTTCAGTAAAGTTGGCCTCTAGGGGGTAATCAACATGATGGCAATATGGTAATAGAAACCAACCCCCTAAAGGCCCCAAATACCTGGTAGCTTCAAAGATGTTTTATCTAATAGTATTTTTAACCTTCTGTATGAAACACTCACTAGTACTTATTCATCTCCTATATGATGTATGTTCGACGTTGGTTGTCGAGTGAAACGTAAGAGAAAAGAAAAACAAACGGCAAAGAGCACAACATAGTAGTGACTTGTTCTAACAAAACGTATCCCCTTTCCAGAACCGCACCGTCATCATCGATTTCAATCCATCCACTTCTTCCTCCTACCCGAATATTTTGCCTCCAGACTGATGACCCTGGTTTAAAGGCCTCTGGAGGAAGCCGAATCGTTATAATAGTAGTTATTATAAGTGTCATTCGACACATAAGTGTTGTTCGTCACATCCGTGGCGGAAGTCGAGTCCTTTGCCGTCAAATATTTGTATAAAGAATATCCAGCCGACTCAACCTGAATTGCATCCGCTACAGTACTGAAGCCGGTCAGAACTTCAGGTTTGATAAACCTGAAACCGACCAAAAACAAAGCCGTGGCTTTCCAGCCGATGGTGCGTTTCCATGTCGGATGCTTCAAATCTTTATTCTCTCTGTTGAGTCGCGAGTTTTCTTTCCCCAGTCGCGAATTCTCTTTGTTCAATCGCAAATTCTCTGCATTCAGTTTTGTGTTCTCTTCGGTTAGCCGTTTGTTGCGACCCCCTAGCCGCAGGTTGTCATTCTTCATTGTCTTGAGAGGGTTAGTACGACTTGCTCTGGCTTGGCGAGCCCATCGTTGAGCTTGTCCCGGTCTCCCAATGTTGCGAGGATCCGCAGCCTGTCGTCCAATGGACGCTAGAGGCTTCGTTGGAGCTTCTCGCTGAAAGGATTCGCTCTCGTTCACTGGAAGTTCATGTGATTGGTCGCTCCTGGGACTCTCCGAGACTTGGACGTGTGAAGAATCGCTTTGATCCATAGAGACGTTCGGATTTAATTGAGCTGATGAATTGTCTATTTTCTGGTTCTGGTTCTCCAGATCATTCTCCTCTTGATTGTGACTAGCATTATAGCCTCGTTGCGAATCACGGTTTGCAGTCTTGATTTTCGCGATCCGGTCATGAAAATTTGTGGTCTTCGTTAAACGCATTGTACCAGTGGGATCTTCAAAATTGACAGGATCATTAGCCACATAGCGGTAAAGATTAAGGCCATCACCAGTTCCGATAGGGTCAGAAGATATCCAACGTCCTAACCACGGCGCATAATATCGATGCCCACAGTGGTAGAGCCCCGTTTCCATGTCCCGCTCGTAGGATGCGTAACGATATTTACGGGGAGCCGAGATTTGTTTACCGCTGGCGACGTAGGTCGTTGCGCCGAAAGGGCTATATTCTTCATATGAAACCACATTTCCGAGATCATCCAACTCGAGAGAGTCGTTGACTTGGTAGCGCAACAAGTTGTCTTCAATGAGTGCAATGCGTGACACTCCCAGAACTTGAGATGTGATCTTCTCAAATTGTAATGTTTGACCATCTCCATGGTAGGTACGATGGAGATCCACAGCAGGGAGATAGATTGTTTCCTCTTTCTTGCGCGGCACTTCTTCTGTCGCCGTTGCACGCTCCGTCACCTTCCGGACACGATCTCCATTGACGTTGTAGACATACCATGTGGTCTCAGGAATTCCGTTGTTCTTGATTTGTGTAGAGGATGACCGTAATTGGTCTGCCCAGTCCCATGCTAATTTGGAGTAACCTGGCATTGATGTCATGCAACCATGTTTCCCAGCGGTACTCATATCATATCCATACCGTTCTTCGACTGACCCATATTGAGTGTAGCTGAGACGATTGCTGAGATGATTGGACTCTAGCAAACTTAATTCCTTATACATATACTTACGGGCCCAGACAGCGACGGTAGAATTGCCACTCGCTGCATGCTTCATCTCGGTGATGTTCCCAGTCCGGTCATATTGATAGGTCTCAATGTATCGGCGCAAAGACTGCCCATTTCCAGGCGATACGGATCGGGCAAAAGATTGGACGGGTTTGTATATGTTGCTATTTCCGCCTCCGTTGCTGGCATCGAATTGTTCTCGGCCTTCGGCTTGAATCAACTGTCCAATACTATCGTAGACATAATCACGAGAGGCGTCCACCACATCGCCGTCAAAGTATATGGACTGGTGAGCCTCATCTTCAATGTGACTGATCTGACCTAAACAGTCATGAGTGTACGTTGTCTTTTCAAGGGTCTTACTTCCGCCTGCTGTATGCGTTGATCTTTGTGCCAGACGGCGTGTCTCATTGTTGTAGACATAGGAAGTCTGGACACCATTCCCATACCTAACAAGAGTGGGCTTCTCATCTGCAGAGTATGCAATACTTCGGATGATCTGCACCCATTGAGACTCTCTAGATGATTTCCATGCCACCGATTCTAAAGAGCCGCTTAGATTGAATTCTCGTTTTGTTATCCCGCCTCTTGCGTCTGTGGACTCAATCGCACGGTGCAACGCGTCAAATCTCGTAAAAGTGTAGTTTTTATCATCTTCAAGTGGGGGATTGGTATTCCAATCTAAAGCGGATTTGTAGTCCTTCGCAAACTGCTGAACGCTGCTCTCACATTGGCCCATAAAGTCGAATTTGGTATTACAAAGCATTCCAGATTGGTCACAGATACGAACCACCTGTCCGCGCTGGTTCCTATCACTGGCACCCTCAGCGTCTTCTGTCTCGCCGTACTGTAGTTTGTTTATCAGAATCTCACCAGGATCCGTGGATGAACTCAACCACATTTGCACATAGCGGCGGAGTTTATCATAGACTATACGGGTGCGGAATCCTCGACTATTCCATTGTAAAATTGGCTGACCTTGACAGTCCACGAATGTCCATCGATCTCCATAGTCCATACCCGCCGTATGAAGGGGTCGTCCAAGGAAATCGAAATATGAGCTTTGAACAAGACGGTTGGAGGCATCCTTCTCAGTAACTTTATTTCCGAAAATGTCGTAGACATTGCGCGACGAATAATTGTTCTTTCCGCTGTCGGTAATCGTCAAAATGACTCGACCTAGAGCGTCGTAATGAACGATAGTTGGAGTATTGTTATATGACTCTGACTTGCGTGCAGCGTCGACATCCCACTTGCCGAAGATTATCTTCTCATTACCCATTCGTTGCTCATACCAAGGAGCCCCAGAAACATCTAGCTGGTTGGATTTGTAGCTCGGTCCGACAACCGAGTCTCCTGAGGGATCTAGTAGTATGGTGTCGCCAGTATCAAAAACCCTGCGTGACCAGGAACCGATTTCCTCCTTAGTCCAAGTATGGTCAGCATACGAAATTCCAACACTGCGTTCAATAGAATCTAGAAATATAGTCGTTGATGGTGATTTCATGTTGACCTGTGGAACAAATTTATGGGACTCAGCAATTGAAGGTTGATATTTCTTGACCGGGTTGCCTTTATTATCTCGGATTGCCCACCCGCCGATGCACCAGCTTGAGGATTGTTGTCCATGCTCAACAAGACTGACATCTTGTAACAGTTCCCCTTTGCCATCGAAGTATCCAATATGAATCATCAACTTTGCTCCCTCCTCACGAAAATGTTTGTCACGAGTGATTGTGGCTTCGAAGGCCGGGAGAGGCACGGTTTCAGTTGTCTTGGTTCTCCAGAATCGTCCTATATCTCGAATTTTTCGACTTCCTGCAGTCCCTAAAAGGTTGGGGGCTTTCGAAACTGGATCACTGATAAAAGCATCAAGCTCGCGCTGAGAGAGGTGTGTCTCGAAATCATCAAGCGAGTCCCCAACTTCTTCTTTCGTTTTCCCTAGATGTGCGAAGCCGACTGGTGTGCCTAGTGCATCAAATGCTGTCTGGACGCGGTTTCCGTTACTATCAGTGACCTGCTTAGGTCGAAGCGTTACGTAGTCATTGTCAAATGAGATGGTGTTCTCCATAGCATCAATCGACTCTAGGGGGAGCATGTACCATTCATCGTACTTCACAGAGGACACGTTACCAAAAGGGTCCACTGAGACCGTCGGCGTATAAAATGATGATCGAGCAACTTCAAGCTGACTATTTTCTTGCAGTCCATACATATTCTTGATCGATGTTGACCACCATCGACCATCCGGTCCTAGGGAAGAGTAGCCTCCTAGAACCATGAGATTTTGTATTTTCTGACCCCCGATCTCATTGTCACCTCCATAAGCTTTGTGAAGAAGACCCGATGTCATGGCTAAAGTAAATGTTCGGCTAAGGACGGAATAAGATTCTCGACATCCATTAGGCAATGCCCGAGAAAGTAGGTTGTCCATATATTCATTTCTGGACTCCTTTGTGAGGATTTTCCGCAGCTTGACTTGGCCTATAGGCGCTGCTGATGTATCATCCATGGCTTCGATAGGAATTTCAGGGATAATTTTTATGCTCTGACAGCTATCCTTTGCAATCAATTCGAAACCTGCAAGACCGCTGAGAGGGTAGTCTAGGATACGGTATTGTCTTTCCGCAGCTATCAATGGCTTGCAGAAAGATGTTCCATCATCCACGGCATTAGTATAATCCTTCTCTGTGTAGAAAAAGATAGACTCCTTCTGCTTAGATTGATCTTCGTGCTCTGGCAAGGAACTATGCTCGTTCCCGTACGCAATTGTTGCTGTTTTGACCACATCGCCGTAGCTATTGACTTCTAAAGTCAGGACATGTTCTTGGCGAGGATCTTCCATATTTCTCTCATAATGACTAGTCAGCGACTCCATTGGATTGACTCGATATATACCTGGAGTGGTTTCATCGGAAGCCTGAATTCTAAGTACTGTGTAGCGACGTTCGACGACTGAGTAGGGTTTGTCAGCTTGCTTCGATGCATCGTCACTGAAAATCTCTGTCCTTAACTCTGCTCCTTTAAGCGCACGAAACACATCTGATCTTTCCTCAACAGAGACTTCATCAGGCAATTTCGAATTCTCGAGTTCGGGAGGCGAAAAGGCCAGCGACGGAGTAGATGCTTGGTCTCCACTTCCCGTGTGAAACCACATCTTGGTATGGATTGGGGGTCGTGTAAATGGGGTGACTATGCTTGCATTGTAGTCCTCCGCATCCCATTGTTCGACCATACCAAACCCACGGAATTCACGTTCTTTGGTATCGTAGAATCCATCGTGGTAGGTATAACGCGTCGTCCTTGTGGTCGATGCAATTTCATCAACTTCATGGAGCCTGTCGATACATTGCACTGGGAACGAAAGTTTGGTTTTCCATGTTCTGCCCTGGTAGAGATCACTGAGATAGAACCAAGTGGATGGACGGTAGGTAATTGCCGCAGAGAGACCCATTCCATTGGAGTATTTCGTCAATAGATGGGGTTTCTGACCACTCATAAGATCAATATAGAACAGAGATTCAGAGTGACCAGCTTCATGGCTTGGTCTTGTCCAACACAGACACGTGGTGCCGTTACCGAGAAGATCAATTGCAAAAACAGATGAAAGGTCATTGATCTCAGGGAAACTGTTAAGTCTCTCGCCTGAGCTCCAGCCATTCCCTGCTTGATTGTAATAGACCGTCGCACCTCCACCTGCTGTCAAGTAAATCAAGTCAGTCGTCCCAGATCCATCAACATCAACCAAGCGAACACGGGCATGGGTGAACTGGTTGACGGTATCCAGTCTAGGACAATCGCTCATGATGACTTCAGCACCAAATTTGCCATGGCCGAGATTCGGCCAGTATGAGATCTTGCCATTGGATACATGAACAACATCAGTGAGCCCATCGCCAGACATGTCGTGTAGATAGAGTTTATCTTGTTCATCTCCTGTCAACAAGATCGAAGATAGGGTAGGGGAAGTGAGTCGCATCTGATCGGTGAAGCCGTCTTTTGCAAGACATTTCTGCCATGTCAACCCGTTCACGTCATCAGTAGCCCATAGAAGATCTTGGAGCCCATTGCCAGTCAGATCCACTCGTTGAACCGATGGGTCAGATATATTCATATTAGGAACAGCATTGAACTTTCTATAATCTTCCCATTCCTCATGAACACGTTGCTGATAACCATCCAAGCGACCATCCTTGTCAAGATAAATGACATCAAGCGCTCCTTTGTGATCCAAATCCTCGAAGTAGAAGTCACCACCGGCAGTCTGACTCGGATGATTCGCAAGAATTCTTATCGGCCCAAAAGACTCATCCTTGTCATGAAGGAGAGCTAGATCATTACGCTGATAGTGCCAAGCTCCGTCCTCACGGACAAGTAAACCTGGTGATCCATCTTGATCTAAATCGACCCATTCCCTCTTGGGACCATTTTGGACTGGTAGACCAACAAGATTAGAGCTATCGATCTTGTGTATAGGAAGATTTAAAATTGATGAGGTGCCACTATACTCAAAGGTAAACGGAGCACGAGTTTGAGTATGATACCCACCCATACCATTGGCCTTGTGACCACAAACCTGAACGGATTCGATGAACGATCCAGTCGCGTGTTCAGCATATTCAAAGTTAACAGAGTTCACTAGATAATCTTCTTGTCCAAGTTTTTCCGGGACATGGTGGAACATGAGGATCCTTCGCACCAGTCTATAAGTGCGAAGTTCAAACCCAGGCTTGTAGGTTGAGAACGGATCTTTACGCAAATCCCATGGAGTGACTTCCTTGGTTGTTGGTATTATCTTATCATGGTCGCCATAATCCAAGACGACGGAGAACATGAACTGGAAGTCATCACTATATGAAGGTTTCCATTCCTTCAGGTCCCTGTTAGGTGTCTTGTTGCCATACTGAACGCTCTTTAGGTGTTTCATGCGTCCACGAGAGAGTGATGTGCGATGTTGTTCATGTGCCACAGACGACAGATTGCCGTGCTTTGCGCCTTCTGTATTCTCGGCTTTATAGGTGTAGCGGATGATATTCCCACGAGAATCAAAAGTTTCCGAAATGAGCCAGCTGAATATCCTCTTACGTCCGTGCTCATCCACATCGAGTATTCGTGACGCATCGTCACGACCATAAATCGTCGTCATGTTGTCCCCATTTATAGTTCTCCAATAGATATCATTTTCATCATTGACATTTAACCACTGCTCAATTTTCAAGGCAGTTACTTCCACACGCGGTTTATATTCTCGAACAAGATAATCACCTATGTTTTGGATGCCAGACTTTTTCACACGGACAAGATCTTCTGCCCCAGAGATTATGAAGGCATCGGAATCGTTGTATTGTGGTACTTCTTTTGAGGTCCTGCGGGCGATGCTATCCATTGAAACACCCCACCCAATACCAAATGTGCCGTTCCCGCAGCCGGAGTCGTAGGAGAGGTCAAGGTGCGGTTCAAACTCGGAACGACCTGGAGTTACCTGGACTGGTAGCACCAAAGTCATTGTCCCATTTTGTGGGTTGACTTTGAAAGTTTCTCCTATAGACCGATGACTGCCTCCACCAGACCCCGATAGACTGGCTAAGAGTTTGGGAAACCCTCCGGGGCCAGCAGTCTGGTTGCTTAAGGCCGTATTATACTGCGATTGAACACCCAGATTGCTGGTGTTCAAGTCTGTCCCGGTCTCATGTGCAAGACCTGTTGTAGATGAAGGCCCTGCAGTCCCGGACTGAGGCTTCATTGACGAGCCCGCATGCCGTTGGCGTATTGGAGCCATTTTCGACCGGTTGCTGCTGGATGAGACAAGCTAAGTTTTGCACACTTCCTCAGTGTGTGGATTTGATACAGAAGGTTGTCGATAATGTAATTCAGCTGAGGGGGATGGTAACCATTATGTGCTCAGCATTACCGTGATAGTTGAGCTCAGAGGATGTGAAGCAGAACTAGTTGCGAAGCTCCCCATAGCCGCAGTCGCCCTTCCCGAAATATTTCGTACTTCAAAGTCATCATCGACAAAATATTGCCCAAGGAGTTCACACGAGCCGAGTTGGCTCATTCCTCCGCATCATCCATGCGTGATTCTGGCTGGCTGAACTGCGTCGCGGTCATCGGGAGGGCTGTGGCCAGAGCTAGCTAGTGGATGTGATGGTGGAAAGTGGCTGAAGAAGGAACGGTAAATCACCAAATAGTCTTACACTTAGGTCTGCACTATTTTCGCATATTGCCCAAGTGGGTATACTGTTCATGGACTAGACGTGTTAGCCACACGTGCTAAGTTCGTACCACAGTGGGGTTAAGGTTAGGTCCGTCGTAGGGTTGGGGCCACTTACCTCCTCCTGAGACGGAATCACACTGTACATAGTAAAATGACACATGGGACTAACTATGTTGAGAAAGATTCGCCTGATTCAGCGACGCCATCAGTCTGTAAGTAACCATGTAATTGAACGATTGGAACACAACGAAGCTTCTGAGCGTATCAGCAGGTCTGATAGATCCAATTCTACAACCTCGATCCGGGATTCATATTCATGCCGAGGTGTTTAATCTCCTGATTTTCAGCTGAAAATGTCGCTCAACTTTGAAGATGGGATAGATTGCCGAGATTTCTACCAATAATCACGAAGGTATGTTGGTCTAGAATGGATGGGCTCAGTAGTTGAGGAGAAGTCCAGAAGTCCAACAGGTCCTGAAGAGGAAGGCATCTTCCGATCATGTTGGTCGAGCCAGGACCAAGTCCGTTTCTCGGTCCATTTCAATCAAGGGCATGGCTAGAGGCGAAACCGCAAGACAGCAGCTGCCCGAACACTTTCTCAAGCTCTCCTGTTTCAATAAACTCTCGTCGAAATTTCTGATGCTGTATTGTTCCCAGAATTTCCATCCACAGCCTTGTTCATCTTCCATCCGAATAGAGGATCACATTGAGAACATTCGTATCTGCTTTTGGTATAACGTCTATCACGCCTTGAACCATGACGACAGAAAGCGCTCCTGCTTTGAATGAGCATTTAGAAGCCATATTGCCAATATTGCCTGAGGACGAAGTCCTTGCGTTGCAGGCTGCGGCCAAAGCAGTGAACACAACCGATCTTCTGGCAATCATTGAGGCTGCCGACAAATCTGGACTGAACACATCGCAGGTTCAAAATATCAAATTGGCCGCTCAAGTCGCAGATTTATCTAACAAAAATGTTGATCTGGCCCAGATTGCTTACGATGATAAGGAAATTACCACACTTGCCGGCATGGCGCGAGCGTATGATGCGAAAGCTATCGCAGAGAAGTTACCAGATGGAGAAAGTCAGAGCCAAGTAGCTGAAGATTTTGCTAAGCAGCTCTTTATCGCGGACCCAACCTCCACAGTTGCGGGACTCGTGAGTCGAGGGGAGATCTCCATGGGTGATCCGACCGTTGATGAGGCAATTGTTGCTTTATTGGATCATGCCGAGGTGGACATCAGCACATTACAGACCACAGAAGCCCTGAGTGTGACATTTGAGGAAATTCAACCTGATGTGCAAGTGGCAGCGGTTGATGCTATCAAAACCATTCGGCGAGTAGGTGCATTGACAAGTTCACCTTCAGCCATCGGTCCCTTGGTTAGTATGAAATTCCATTCTGCAAACTCCATGGCTACGATGAGCTCGGAGTCTTTTCTTGCAGCAACAAAGGACGTCCTTGCGGAGCCTGTCGCGCAGGAAATCCATGCTATGGCAGTAAGCCGCAACATGGCCATCAGCAATACCCTCTTCTCAGCCATCCAGGCTAGTCACGGCACTGGCATGCAAGTCCTCGATGCTGAGGAAATGACAGACAATCGAATGGATTTCGAGGGGAAAACACAAGTCGATGTTCAGAAAATTGTAAAAGGCCTGGGGGAAAAGCAAGTGAATTGGGAAGCCTTATTTGGCAGCAATGATGAAGCATTGGTGGAGGACTCAAGCACAGTGTACAGTCCAGCAGCTTACCTAGTCGATCTACTACAGTATCTCCGCAAAGTGAAAAGCACTAAAACAGAGACAAATGCTTTAGGAATGCTTCTTCATCGCCGCCCGGATCTCGCAGACTTACAATTATCCCGAGAGAACACAGAGGTTCCGATTCCTTACATCGATCTGGCCAACGAAGTCATGGAATCTTTTATTGCCGACTATGGCAATTATCGTAACGCGGACGATCCCAAGACAGCAAATATCATTGCTTACAATGTGCAGCCAGAACAGTCGCCAGATGTTCTATGGCAACCCCAAAATACGGAAATGAAAGCCTATGGCTTTCTAGCAGAGTCGGTCTATCCGTTGACCCTTCCATATCACCAGCCTATAGATACGGCCCGTATCTATTTGAAGTTTCTGGGAATTGACCGCGCTGAACTTATCGATACCTTCAGATCCCGCATGAAAGACCAAGGTGGTGATAAGCCAAATTGGGCTGACTTGCACCTGGAGAAGACGAACCGCTTGCATGATGCCGAGTCGCTGGGTCTTACAGAAGAGGAGTATGTTCTCTTGACAGAGCAAAGCTTCCAGACGAAGGAATACTATAACACTATTCTGAATATTCCTGTCACGCGATATGATGACGAGGTGGGATGCAAACCAACTCATTCGCTGTACGGGTACCAGTCAATAGCAGACTTGCAAGCCCGTGATAACACAGGACTAGAGTCGGTCAAGCTACAATTCTTACGACGGACAAAAATCTCCTGGCAGGACTTGGTTGAGATTGTTCAAACGAAGTACATCAACCCCGACTTCCCAAGCGGTAAAAGCCAACGCATGTTGGAGGCATTTGGCGGGAGTTATCGATACCTTCAGACCCTTATAGATCCCAACCCGGTCACTGAGCAGAATCGGAAAACTAACCTAATCAATACGATGTTCAAGATGGCCACTGAGCGACGAGGCATTCAGGATACCACGCCAAATTTGGAAGAAATTTCTGCCTGGGCAAAGAATGAATTCGAAGCATTTGGCCAAGTCATTGTTTTGGAGTCTGGCGAACATCCATTTCTTAGACTAGAGCCAACACAAGATATCCCCAAGGAATTTTCGATTGAATGGAGTACATCAGGGAAGGTAGCAACCGGTAAAGAAATCCCTTATACCAGCTTGACTCTTCGTGAAGATGGCATTATGGTCGACCAACAAGGCAGAGCGGTCGGCAACGTTGACCAAGAAGGAACATTGCTAGTGTTCGGTCAATTAAAGGACGGTACTGGAATATTGAAGCGATTTCCAAGCTACACTTTCAAGGTCTACAAATTGGACGACGAGAGAAAAGGTGACAGTCGCAGTCTCGTGGCAAGTGTTGGTTCAGACTCTAAAATCATCAAAGAGGTAGACAAGATGACAGTTTCGTGGGCACAGACAGCTCGAAATGGTGGATCCTCCTCTATCGACTCCATTAAACTGATGCACTTAGATGGTGCTCCATTGACTGATAACGACTGGCGACGTCTACAAAAGTTCATTCGACTATGGAAAAAGCTGGGCTGGTCTGCCAGTGAAGTAGACATGGCCATTACTGGTCTGCAATCCAAGAAAGACTCTAGAGTAGCCGAAATCAACCCTGATATTCTACATGAACTTACCGTCGTCAAAGATATTCTCAGTCTTACTTCCTTCTCAGTGGAGAAGACATTGGCTCTATGGACAAATCTTCCAACTACAGGAGAAAATTCAGCATTTAGACGGGTATTCTTGAAAGGAAGCATTCTCCGTACGGACACTTCTTATAAACCAGACAAGTACGGCGTTTTCTTTTCTTCTACCAAGCCTATGCAACTATCCTCGGAGAGAAGCACCCTCCTGGCGAGCCTGAATTTGTCTGGCGAGGATATACTGGCGGTCTTAGACGACAAGTATTCGTACCATCTTGAAGACAAGTTCAACCTTGAGAATCTCTCGGCATTGTACCGCTATAAGATCCTGTCAGACTTCCTTCAAATTAAAGTCAGTCAGTTGCTACCATTGTTGGATATTTTCACTACACCATTGAGTAGCCCGACAGCAACTCTGGACTTCCTGAAAACCTGTCTGAGGCTCCGAAATATGGGTTTCAACATTGATGAGATGCGTTATGTTACCACAGAAACTTCTTCGTCGCTGTCAGTCAACGATATCAAAGTTTTAGTGACTTGTAAGCAAATTCAGGATGAGCTACTAGCCATCAGTGGAGCTCATCAAAACCTCTACCATAATCAAAAAGTCACGGATGACTTGTTGAGAAGCAAAGCAAGCATAATCTTCGATGAACGGACAGTGTCTGGGATTCTTCAATTTCTGCAAGGGACCACGGTTTATAATGCAGTAATCCCCGGCGACTTTACCGCAACAGTCTCGATTCCGGAAAATTTGACTGCAAAGGTAAAATACTTCGAGCAGGATACGACTACAGCAAAGAACGCACACCTGGAGATTGTAGGCTTCTTGACCTCTGCTGAACTAAAATTGGTGCAAGAGATCATCGATGTAAAGGATGCCAAATTTGAAATTGCTCGAGGACTGGTTACGAAAGCGGTCGAAGACTATCAACTTCAGCTGAGGGCATTGTTCGATAGCGTCCTATTTGGGGTATTCAAAGATCCGACACCGTTGTTGCAAGCGGAAGACAAGGATGCTCGGTACCGGCTGTTCTTATCTGCACTGCTAGAGTATCTTCGTACCAAGCTTTCTCATAATTTGATCATCAGCAAAATGGCAGCAGTTGTCGGAACGAGTGACCTGGATATCACGGCTGCGCTCTTGAAAGCCATTACAAACACAGTTGATGACAAGTCAATTTCAGCGCTAGAGAGCTTACTACGGCTGGGAAGCCCGGCTGAAAAGCGTGGCAAGCAAACGCGCTGGGATGGATATCTTCTGGTTCCCCAAACGGACGATTATGTTCTTCATGTCAACTCGGCAGATAAACCTAGCGGCTTCTTCATTGACAATAAAGAATATGACTTCGAATTTGTAGGAAGCGGCAGCGGGTCTGCTACATCATCTACAGATAGGGCGAAGCCAATTCGGCTCTACGCTAACCAGCTGTACCGTCTAAAACTATTTGATGTGGCAATTGAGGATCTACAGTGGCAGGTCTCTGGATCACCGCGAACTGCTGTCCCCAGTTCAGCCCTCCTGCCTGATTTAGCACAGTTCAAACTACAATCTCTGTTCGACAGACTTCATCGTGCAGCTATCGTGGCGGATAAATTCGCTCTCCGTGTGGAATCTATTCAAGACCTGGCGGATCATCAGGCTGATTTTGACGGCTTAAATTTCAATTCATTCTCCGTGCAACAGCTCAGACGCTTGGGAGAATATTCAGACTTTTGCAAATCACTTCCAGCTTCTCCTGCGATGTCGCTGCGGAGTCTGTTCAACTGGGCAGCACTACATAAGAGTAGTACCAAAGTCACTTCGAAGGGCGATGAGGACGCTACTCTGCTACCGGAAAAGATTAGTCTCGCCACAGGATGGGACAAAGCTCGTATCACAGAAATCCTCTTGGAGGCAGATTTTTATCATGGAGATACACATATATTTGTGAACGAGAAACACCTGGTGCGTCTGCAAAAAATGCTTAAGATGGCCCAGAGTGCCAACGTAGGCATTCCAATGCTGTTTGAATGGTCAAGGCCAGTGCCACGAAAGGCATTGGGTTCAAAGAAAGGAGATCTCAAAGCACAGAGATTGCGTTCTGCAGAGCAATTCGTCGTTTACGATGAGATTGCGAGATCTATTCAATTGGCGGTCAAGTCAAAGATATCCCCCGAAGCGTATGCAAGCGCCTTACGACCATTGAATGACAAACTGCGTGAGAATCAGAGGAATGCTATGATTGATTATATCTTGAATCTCGATGAGATTCTGCTGCGTGGGGTTATTGACGCCGACTCTCTATTCGAGTTCTTCCTCATCGATGTTCAGATGACTTCCCTCGTCGAGACTTCCCGCATCCAACAAGCAATTGCTACAGTCCAATTGTTCGTTCAGCGATGTTTTCTAGGTCTCGAACGTGACACAGTACTCCCAGAAAGTCTCGACGGGGGAATTTGGGAATGGATGAAGAATTACAGCACATGGGCAGCAAATCGCAAAGTGTTCCTCTATCCGGAAAATTGGATCGACCCAGGACTACGTGATGATAAGACGACATTCTTCAAGGAACTTGATGGAGGGCTGTTGCAAAAAGAGATCACTCATGAATCCATCACCAATGCTTTCACGGGTTATGTGAGCAAGTTGACAGATATTGCGAACCTGGAGCCTGTGACCTTATTTATAGAAGAGTCGGGATCTAAACCCAAAACATTCCATTTCTTTGCCCGTACACGAACTGCCCCATTTACATTCTGGTATCGAACGCTCGACTTCGAGACAAAGTATTGGGCCCCTTGGGAAAAAATGGACATTGAGATACCCAGCTATACCACAAGATCTGGAGCCAACGGCGTATATCTAATACCTGTGATGCTCGGTCAACGTCTGATTGTTTTCATCCCCCAAATTACGGTGGTAACAATAACAATGGAGAGTAGCACGGTTACATTACCCAGTGCTGCAGGTACAGACTATAAAGTGCCATATACGCCAAAACAATATGATATCAAAATGAGTTGGACTGAGTATCGCAACGGAAAATGGACGCCACGCTATGTGGGTTCCGAATCTTTCCAGTGCACCCAGAATTTCACGAAGGCGGAAAAAAAGGAAGGCGAACAAGAAACAGAAGACATCAAAGTGAACTCTTCCTTCAATGATCCCATAGAGTCATTCTTCGTCACCTCGGCGCTTTTGCCATCTCGTGAAGAAGTTGTCCTACAGATATTTACATTGAAGCTTCCAAATACCACGCTTTTGGCCGACCCATCTTGGGTAGGTGATTTCAAGTTTACGGGTAGCCAAATAATCAAGGCCTATGAAACCGATATCCCATCAGCTACTCGAAAACTTCTCGAGAACGACATCAAGTCTAAACAGTCTGCTAATCAGCAATTCTATTTCAATAAGGTAAAAACAAATGAGATTAAGGTTTTTTCAACACAGACGAAAGCCATAAGCACTGGAGCCGACGTTTCATTGAATAAAGGCTATCTTCTGAACATTGCGTATCTCACTTACGGCAGCGCAAACCCCAAGCTGTCTTTGAAAGAGACGGTAATCGGTCCAGAAGGTACCAGTGTTGAGAAGGATGCAGAATATGACTTTACCCATACCCTTGCACCAAAGATGTTGAACAGCGTGCTCACGCCGTTCACTAATGTCTCGGAGTTGAGAAAATTAATGACAGAACAGCAAAGTTTGGATTTCTGGGGGGGAAATGGCATACAGGCTCACGAATTGGCGAGACCGTATGCAATCTATAACTGGGAACTGGGCCTTCATATTCCGATGCTCTTGGCAGATCGACTGTTACAATCCCAGCAATTTGACGAGGCCTTGGCCATGTGTCGTCTGGTCTTTGATCCGCAGCCATCAAGCCAAGAAACAGGCATGGGTCGATTTTGGAATTTCCGCCCTTTCAAGGAGATCAAAAACATGTCACTGGAGGACTACCTTCTCAAAGAGATAGGTATGATGCCTGGTCGTGAAATCAAAATGGTGAGCGAGTGGCGATCAAAACCGTTTTTACCCCATCTTGTGGCACGCCAACGGCCCTTGGCTTACATGAAATGGGTTGTTGCAAAATACATCGAAATCCTAGTTGCCTACGGAGACTTCTATTTCCGTCAGAACACTTTGGAGTCTATCCCCAGCGCCATCCAGATGTATATTCTCGCAGCCCATTTGTACGGCCCACGAGGGCAACAGGTCCCACGTAGGAAACCACGAAAGGCCAAAACCTATAAAGACCTGCAGCCGTATCTGGACGACTTTTCCAACGCCATTGTTGAGATGGAGGAAATATACCCTTTTAG
This sequence comes from Phaeomoniella chlamydospora, assembly GCA_001006345.1. Taxonomy (NCBI): domain Eukaryota; kingdom Fungi; phylum Ascomycota; class Eurotiomycetes; order Phaeomoniellales; family Phaeomoniellaceae; genus Phaeomoniella; species Phaeomoniella chlamydospora. The sequence continues at coordinate 91,884 of LCWF01000130.1, read as the reverse complement.
CAATCAGATCGTTGTGAGGGATGGGAAGACTGCAACAGGGGCTCCTGGCTTTTCAAGTATTTTTGGCTTCGCATCAACGTTCCATTTCTCTATCCCCGATAACCCCAAGATTCGCCAATTGCGAGCTCTCATCGACGATCGTTTGTTCAAACTACGCCACTCACAAGATATCAATGGGGTTCAACGCAAGCTACCTCTGTTTGAACCTCCTGTCGATCCTGCACTATTGGTGAAAGCCGCTGCCCAGGGAATCCAGATCTCGAGCGTTCTTAGTGCGATTGATGGCCCAATGCCGAACTATCGTTTCCAGTATATACTGGGACGTGCGTTAGAGTTGGCCACAGAGGTTAAGGGTATGGGTGCGAGCCTCCTCGCGAGTCGGGAGAAGTATGATGCCGAAACATCTGCAGCTCTGCGAGCTAGACATGAAAAAGTTGCCTACGGTATCGCCCTTGACGTCAGAAGGACGAATTTACTTGAAGCAGAAGCAGCCCTCAAGGCCCTCGAAGAGAGCCGTAAAGGACCGCTTTACCGGTTGAAGTTCTACCTACAGAACCTAGGCCTAGAGTCGACCGCCCTACCTGACATCGACACAGACTTTCAAGAACTCGCGCTCAGCATTCAAAAGCCTGTGGACGAAGGTGGGTTAAAATTGATCTCGTATGAAAAAGAGGAGCAGGACAAGTATGGTGAGGCACAAAGTAGACAAAGTGATGTCGGAGCACTCGAACTCACTGCCAGCATCTTTCACGCTCTTCCAAATGTAACTGCCCACGCAACACCTTTAGGATGCGGTGTTGCCGTCACCTCTGGTCCATCATTCTACGGCCAGGCCTTGCAGGCGACAGCTCAATACTTGCGGATGGGAGCCGATAAGTTGACATATGAAGCATCAGGTGCAGGACGCAAAGCATCCAGTTTAAGGGGAATGTATGACCGGTATCTACAAGCCAATACCGCCGGATACGAGCTCAAAGCCATCGACAAACAGATCCTTGCAGCAAGAATCAGGGTAGATATTGCGAAGAAGGAAATTGAAAATCAACAAAAGCAGCTGGACCAAGCGACCGAGTTCGAAGAGTATTTGCGGACCAAGTATACCAATGCTGACCTTTACTCGTGGATGCAAAACACCACAAAGTCACTCTTTTACGACATCTACAACCAAGCATACGATCTTGCTGCGAAAGCTGTGAAAACATTCAAGTACGAACGGCCAAATGACAGAACAGACTATTTACAGCCAAGTTATTGGGACTCTGGAAGGGATGGTCTCCTAAGCGGCGAGAAGCTCTGGATGGCCCTCAAGCGCTTGGAAACAGCCTATCAGGAAAATAGAGGGTATGACTACGAGTTGAGTAAGAACATCTCTCTGCGTCACATCAATCCAGTAGCGCTGTTGACCCTTCGAGAAACTGGATCATGTACATTTGATGTTCCTGAGGCGGTCTTCGACCTCGACTTCCCAGGCCATTACTTGCGACGCATCAAATGCATCTCTGTGAGTATTCCGTGCATTGTTGGGCCCTACACATCCGTGAGTGCCACGCTTCGATTGGATTCACACAAGTATCGCATAAGCTCCCTTGTTGAAGGCTCGGGGTACCCTGAGAAGACGGGGTCGGAAGACCCACGCTTCACTACAACAAACGTGCCAATCACGTCTATCGGGACATCCACAGCACACGATGATGCAGGCCAATTTGAACTTTCTTTCAAAGACGAACGTTATATTCCATTTGAAGGGGCCGGGGCAATTAGCACCTGGACCCTGGACCTTCCTGATCAATATCGTCAATTTAATTATCAGACCATCTCGGATGTTGTCCTACACATGCGATATACCTCATTGGATGGAGGTGGCAAGTTGAAGAGTGGGGCTGTTGACGCCATTGGCCAAGCCATAGGCGATGAAAGCTTCCCTCAACATATGATCATTGATCTCAAGAACGAATATCCCAGTGCCTGGGTCGCTTTGGTCGGTGCCAACTCGGAGAAAGAAGAACGCACTTTTCAACTTCCAGTGATGGAAAATGTCCTCCCATCCTTCACCCGCGGCTCCCAGCCTACACTTACGGGCTCAGCTCTGTCGGTCTCAATCCTCAGCGATGAGCCATTGCCACCTGCCGAGCTCCTATGGACGTCAACAAGCAGCCCTGTTCCGCCAAGTCATGAAGACGGACCTAGTAATGGGAACTTGAATAAAGTAACACTCTCTCAAGGGAAATGGACTGTCAACACTGTCAATTCGCTTTTCTATCCAAACAGCAAAGACAGTAAGAAAGATACAACCCCTATAAAAATCCCTATAAAGGGTAAGTGGACCTTGAGTTTTGAGAAGGGTCAGACCATTAATGCTACGCGTGTCTGGATGCTGGTCACGTATACACTTGCGAAGTAGATTTTCTAGTCCTACATACATACTAGTACTAACTACCTACCTTATGTATGTACTAATCATGTCCTATGTAATTGTCTCTCTGTTAGTAGTACCTAGTATGTTAGGTTGTAAATGCTACAATACTAGGTACTACCTATGTAGTAACTACCTAGTACATAAACAGTACTACCTAATATTTGCAGGATGACACAATTGTTTCTTCTCTGTGACTGGCACCGTTGGCGTGAGGGATCAAATTTCAAGCATCATCGTGATGCACCGTACTGTAACTTAAGGCAAGAGCGAGTGGCAGGGTAGCACCTTCCTCACTCAGGGATAAGCGGCAGTCCCGTAGCACTTTGATACCTCAGAGATTCTTTGACGATAGTACCTACCTATATGCAGCACCCTACTGCCAGCAACTTTAATAAGTGTTCTAAGTTTGTAGCTACTAGGATTCGGATTTTTGACTTGGTGTGGATTTCATCACTGTTTTGATGTGATCTTCCTTCGCTACTAAGCTAGCAGTTATGAAAATTCAAAGTTTTACTCCATCGGTTGAAATTTCATTACTCCACCTAGGAAGTGCTGAGTTAGGTACCTATGTACTAGGTATTTTCTATGTCTTTCTTCTTGCGATTGAGACCTTGTCCACGTGCGAAGAAGGCGGAAACAAGGGCTAAAGCAGCAACCCCAGTGCTAAACATAAATCCGCAACGTAAAGCATGATAGTACACCATACGAGCTTGAAGCTGTATCTCAGGGGGTAATGATTTGAGTACCGTAACGGAATGTCTAATCTCATCGATAATCTGGCAAGGTCAGCTAAAAAGGGTCTTCGTAGAGGAAAAGGCTACGTACTTTTTCAGCATCTGGAACTCCATGTAAGGCATCTGGTAATTGCCTCGCCATTATGTTTTGGATGATTGTTGATGATGCTGCAACGCCCCAGACAGTTCCAAGAGATCTAAAGAGATAGACCATTGATGTCGAAACAGCTTGTTCTATATGATATACTTGTCAGCCATGAAAACCCTTGGAATTATGCTGTATCGAGTTTCTCCTTACGCTTATGATCAAATGCTGCTATGAAAGTAAACAGCATAGATGGGTAGGAAATCCCTTGGCCGAAATTTGCTGGTATCAAGTATACAATATATTTCCAGGATGCATCATGGAATCGCAAAAGGACAATCAAAGCATTCCCCAATGTCATCAATGTGCAACCAACTCTCAACAACTCACTCAATCGACCAACACGGGACATCACAATTCCAGCAATCAGGCCGCCAACCGGAGTTGCAAGGGAGGGAATGACCAGTCTGACTCCGGCTTCGGAACTGGAGTCTCCAAGTACCGCTTGGAAGAACAATGGAAGCATGAACAGGAACTATAATGGGTCAAGTTGTTAGTGCTCACTCGCCAAAGGGGATGCTTTGGATCCATATACGTACAGCATAAGCTGCCATTCCAGTACAGATATTACTGATGATGTTTGAAATTGCCAGTGTTCCACGTAACATTTGCATTGGCATCACAGGAATGGCCACAGTCTTTAGTTCGACAATGACAAACACCACCAATAGAAAGACACTGACAACAAGTGAGGAGATCACGCGCTTATCGCTCCAGGGGTAATTGTTTCCTCCCATACTGAGCCCTGCCAATTGTGCCGATAGCCCGAGGACAAGGAGAATAGCCCCTGACAGATCTGTCTGTTTCCACACACTCTGAGATCTCCTAGCGTTGTCTTGATCCTCGATGGCGAACACATGCACATTCTTGATTCTAGCGAGGCCGACGATGAATGCGAAGATTGAAATTGGCACTTGAAAGAGGAAGCACCATCTCCATCCCAGTGAATCAGCGATCAACCCTCCAAGGGAAGCACCGCAAATGGATCCGAACCCGTGAAGAACATTCTGACAAGCTTGATACATACCTCGTTCATGGAACGGTATAATGTCCGAATTTATGATAGTGGCCATTGTCATCAGCCCTCCTCCTCCTAGTCCCGTCAGCGCACGTGCTAGGTTGAGAAACACGATATCTTGAGCTATACCGCAACCAAGGCACCCAAGGAGAAAGGTCCATGTTGCGGTAAAGAAGCACGCCCGTCGGCCGAAAATGTCCGAGAATCGGCCATAGAGTGGCTGAAAAGCTGTGCTTGTAATGAGATACGAGGTTGTAAGCCAGGAGACAGTGTTGGCGGCGTTGAATTCGGAACCAATAACTGCATATGTCGATGCCGATATCGTGCCGTCGAAGCCTGAGAGGAAAACATTGGAGAAAATGGCTTAAAATATTAGTCTCAACGTCATCATGAAGCTATCATCAAGCAGATCTCACCTATCTCGATCCAAGTGAATCCTGGAGGAGGCTTCCATGCCTTGTCCTGGATGACCGTGTTTGCTGCACCGTTACTCTGCAGAAGAGGCGAATATTCATCTGCTTCAACTGGCTCGTCTTCATCTTGAACCCCTAGTGCGGCCTGAAGAGACTGATATGCGTGGTTGGAGTTCTCGGAGACTACAGAAGGTTTGGATACCTCTGACATCTCGGAAATATTTCGTCTTCTGAATCACAATGTCCGACAGAGCATGGCCTGAATATACTGTCCTCAAGTGGTGCTCCTAACAAAACTCACAAGTACTAATATCGAATACCAGCATGTGAATTGATATGAAATTTTCATTTCTTGTGAGATCAAGTCCTGATCATCTCAAAGTGGAGTATACTCCATTCTATGGTAGGTACATGCATCTAACAGGCGAACGGGCTTGGAAAGCCGACCAATTGAGATGTGATCTGCGATAAGAAGCCAATAAGATATAAGAAACGGACTTTGACTCCATTGGTAAAGTCTCAGAATGGCCTCTTGGGAAGACATAATCGTACTGTCCCAACCTTTTGCGCACTTCTGTTTGTCAAGATTTTCGGCCCGCGATGTGTGCGCTTAGATCCACCCCACGGAGTCAAAGTCCGACATCATCATACAACCTGCCATCTTTCGCATATTGACAGCGTTCAACTCAGGGAATAACATTGGCGGCACATCATCTTGCGCGCAAAAGTCGCCATCCGGTCGAGGGGAAAGGATACCAACATGGTGAGTCCGAAGTTTAGCATTCTATTTATTGTTCTTGAGACTGCCATCATGACTCAGTAATAATTCCATCCCTCAATTCTTTCTGTGATTTCATCAACACTGTATGCCATGTATCTGCTAGGTGGAGTTCGCAATACCCTCGGGGTTTTATTTGTGGCGGCAACCTTGCTAGTTTCGCCTGTTACTGCCAACTGGAGATATAGATCTCGCCCAGATCTCGCCCCTCCTACTTTGAACATCACTATACCTGCTACGAATGATGTGGAAAAAGGATTAATATTTGTCGCACCTTTCTCAGGGTATCCAGATGGATCTCATCACGGTCCTCTCCAACCAGCGCCATATATATTTACTGACACTGGGGATCTCGTATGGTCTGGATATACATACTATTCGATATGGGCGACAAATTTCCAAGCCGCACGTTACAAGGGCCAAGACGTACTGTTCTGTTTTGAAGGTGATCATAATGCCGCTTATGGTCATGGTCATGGACACGCTACAATACTGGACCAGAACTATGAGACAATAAGAGAGCTTCGAGCGGGTAACCATAGACTCATGGACAAGCATGAATTTACCATCGTCGATGAGAAAACCGGACTTATTCAAATCTATCATCCTGTTCCATGGAATTTAACATCATATGGTGGAAGTCCTGAACAGCAGTGGATCGTTGATGCTAGGTTTCAAGGTATGAAACCCGATCTTCATAAGTCAAACAAAAGTTGACCGCAACAGAACTCGACATCGCGACTGGCAAAGTGCTCTTTGAATGGAGTAGTCTTGATTACATTGATCCTTCTGGTATGATCTCCGAGACTTCAAGTTTTTCTACTAACTTGTTGCAGAGGGATATCTTCCCTTGAACCCCGGTCAGGCTGGATCTGGATTCAATAGCTCGGATGCCTGGGATTATTTCCACATAAACTCTGTGGATAAAGACAAGGATGGGAACTACCTCATCTCAGCTCGTGATGCCAATGCCATCCTCAAAATTGATGGTCAAAGTGGCGATGTTATCTGGCAGCTTGGAGGTAAATCATCTAACTTCACCTTGGGTGAAGAGGTCTTCTTTGGGTTCCAACATGACGCCAGGTTCCAAGCTCGCTCGGAAGATGGTACCAAAGAAGTCATAAGCTTTTATGACAATTCAGCACACGGAACAGAAAATGGGGGCGGGAAAGAAGTTCACCTTGCCAAAACTTCAAGCGGAAAAATTGTTGAGGTTGATACTAAAACTTGGCATGCGAAGATTGTCAAAGCTTTTTATCCACCTGATGACCTCCTATCAAAGTCCCAAGGATCAACGCAGGTTCTGCCAAATGGCAATGTTCTCGTCAACTGGGGCTCGGAAGGCGCGGTAACGGAGTTCCTTCCAGATGGCAGGCCTATTTTCCATGCGTATATGGATTCAGACTTCTTGGGCGTCGGCGTGGAAAACTATCGAGGCTACCGCTACAATTGGACAGGAACTCCGAACGAGGATCCAGCAGTTGTTGTTTTGGATGATGTTACCGATGGATCAACCCATGTTTACGTTTCCTGGAATGGCGATACTCGAACCCAGACTTGGCGATTCTACGAAGTGAATAGTGTCACGGGCCAACGAGAATATCTAGGAGAAGCTGCTCGATCTGGATTCGAGACAGAATTCACCTTAGAGAAGAAGCCTGTGAAAGGAAACTCTGTTCAGGCAGCTGCAGTGGATGCGAAAGGCGAGGTGCTGGTTGACAGCTCGGCTGTTCAGCCAGAATTGATGGTCCATCGCTTTCATAAGGACGAGACACAAGGACAAAAGGGTGACACAGGATTACTTGCATGGCTGACATATCGGGGACAAAAGTTCTTCAAATCGAAAAACGATCTCTGAAAGCGATTGATGTCCTACAACACAGACTAAAATCTTAAAGGCTAGCTAGTCCGTAGAATATTTCTCGGAACCCTTGAGTTAATTCGTATCCCTCTTCCCGAGGACCACAAAGTATGATAGGGGGAGTTAGGAGAATGAATAAAAACTTGCGCCGATAATATGAGCTGCTTACAAAGCCTTCATTCTGATTTCTCGCAATTTCTGCTACTGGCCGCTCCACAATTTGAACAAAGAGCGAAAATCATCCGAAGAGTTTGAGAGGCTGAATGTGATCTTCTACCATCACGTGTCAGGCACCCGAAAATGTCAGGGCTTGGACACAAATGTACCATACAGCTTGTCGGCCAACATCAATATACACATGTTCTTGGAAAGTCTCTGAGATATTGCTCATCTTTCCAACAAATGGCGTGCCTGTGACTATGAGATCTTCTACATATGTGGCTCGCATATCGTACATTACCGAGATTTAGTCACGGAGAGCAAGTCCGTCAGGACAGGAAAACCGTGCTTATCTTTTTGGCCCGTGATATGATTTCCTCATACAAAATGTTTCTCTTCAGGACTACTAGCATATTGCATATTCCCTGGCCGAATCAATCACCTCCAGGGATTTCTCTGGCGATACCGGCACCTTATCAGGATCATTCCGGGCGCTATGGGGTATCATACCCTGGATAGCATCGATGATGTGATTTGCTAGCATGATAAACTGGCTCTGTGGCTACCGAGTTATACTCAAATATATAGATGATGCAAATTGTCAGTCTAAAGGAATCTTTGTAGACTAACTACACAATATATTGAGACTTCACCTTCTTTTACCACTCTCGACTACTATTGTTAGAATTTCAACGATCATCTTACCAGATTGTCCTAGATCATGACCGACACAAGTCCAAAATCTTCGGGACCTCATGGCCCCCGACTCGTCACCGAAAGGTCTGTTGAATCATTTGATCTTGCTCAACTCGAAAAATCTCCCCAGCTGGGATCCTCGGATGAGCATGTGTTTTCATCACCAGCACTTGCCCAACATTGGACGAACATATATGAAGGCGCCAGATATGAAGGAAGACATCGATTTGATCCGCTTCTACAGTGGACACCGGGTGAAGAACAGAAGCTCGTCCGGAAAGTTCCCAATTCCCTGTCTTTCTCCCTGAAGATGAAGTTTTACAATATCCCTTCATCTGTTTCTACCAGAGTTATAATTTACTGACACCATGTTTTACAGCTTGACCTACGCATCATGCTCTGGGTTTGGATCATGTTCAGTTCCTTAGACCTAGTACGACGAAACATCAACCGAGTCATCTCGGATAAATTTGTAACTAAGCATCCAGGGACACAGGTCATAATGCTAACGTATATCACAGCTACCTGAAAACGGAATGAATACTAATGACTTCAACACCGGACAGACCATTTACCTGGTTTCATTCCTTGCGGCAGAGCTACCTGGGGGTCTGATAAGCAAGAAGGTTGGACCAGATGTGATGACTCCTGTATCAATCTGTATCTGGGGAATAGTTTGTGCTTGCCAATGCCTCATCAAGGACAAAGCTGGCTTCTTCGTCACTAGAGCCTTGCTGGGAATTTCTCAAGGTGGCTTTATTCCAGAAATGGTGCTTTATTTGTCATACTTCTACAAAGGAAATGAACTGCCTTTGCGTTTATCGGTTTTCTGGACCGCTATACCACTAACACAGATTATTGGATCCCTTTTGGCTGCTGGATATCTAGAGATGAGAGGCATCCTCGGCTGGTCTGGTTGGCAATGGTTGTTCCTCCTTGAAGGTCTGATGAGTGTCGTGATTGGTCTTGCTACCTTTTTCGTCATGCCTGCGAGTATTACAGAAACAAATAAAATTCTGGGCGGAAGGGCCTGGTGGATAAACGGAAAACAGGGATGGTTCAACAAACGTCAAGAAGCAATCTTGGTAAACCGAATCCTTCGTGACGATCCAACTAAAGGTGATATGAACAACCGGCAGCATGTCAGTCTGAGAGGAATATGGATGGCTATGAGAGATTTCAACCTATGGCCTATCTACCTCCTGGGTGTCCTCGCCTATATACCCTTTCAACCAGCGTCTACTTACCTATCTCTCACCCTTACCGAGTTAGGCTATTCGACTTTTGATGCGAATATGTTGGCTGTTCCAGGATATTTCTTGTTTTTCATCAACATTCTCGTCATTGCCTGGATCAGTGAAAGGTTGAGGGAAAGACTCATTTGCGCGGCTTGGAGCAATGTTTGGACGCTTCCATTCCTGATTGGACTTATCTGCATCACGTCCAGTGCGAGTCCATGGGTACGATATGCTTTGTTGACAGGGGTTAACAGCATACCGTACACCCATTCTATTCTTGTTGGAACGATATCACGAAACGCTAGCAGCGTCGGAACACGCGCCGTCTCTGCAGCGTTGTACAACATCTGCTATCAGATTGGATCGATAGTGGCGGTCAACATTTACAGAAATGACGACAAACCTTATTGTAAGTCTACCATCTGACCGATTATGCCCCTGGATCGCTTTGAAATAAGCTAAGCTGTTCAGACTACCGTGGAAATAAGATCCTTGTTGGTCTTTCAGCAGTCAACATTGCGCTATTCTTGGCTGCCAAATGGTTCTACGTCAAGCGCAACCAGCAGAAAGAGCGCAAATGGCAATCGCTCAGTACTGACGAAAAGATCTCATATATGGTCACTACAAAGGACACAGGAATGAATAGACTGGATATGCAATTCGCCCACTGAGATCAAGTTTCAATGGGAATATGGTTCAAATGGGGAGAGGGTATCCAGATGTACTCTGTGTGGAAATCGATTGTTCGGCTGCGGAGCGGACAACGGGGAAGGAATTAGCGGGATTCCGATGTATTGGTTGTTGTTCTTTGAGATCCGCGACTCTAAATACTATACTTACAACATGTATTGAGCATGAGCTGCCGTAGATCGAAAATAGATGAATAGTGACAAGATTATACCAAGAGCATCTACGGAGAACTGTGGTACTGTAGGAAACGACTCGACAGGGTCCTTGCGTTAAACTGTTTTGAATGGCGTGCTTTCAGGGTTTTCGGGGTTGAACTCCGTTTTCAATCGGTAATCACGTGCCAGCTTCTGATGCCATTTCACCAACATATTCTTATTGTCGAGTCCGGGAACTCATTGAGATCACAAGAATGACATTTCGAATTCTGTTCATATTGTCAAGCTTCTAACGATGAGTCCAAAATCTGGCAAGCGAAATCACGGAGCTGAAAAGCGAATCTCGTAAGCCCAAATTTGTCCTCTTCTGGACCGGAATTTACTTATAGTGGTTGCAGATGCAAGAGATGCCAGAAGCGCAAAGTATGTCCATTAATCAATCGGATTGGATTCTTGAAGTGACATTCAGTCAGATTAAATGCTCTCGAACTGTGCCTTGCCGCAGCTGCTCCGAAGCCGGTGTCTCTTGCGAATTTCGCAATGGTGACTTCAAGCGACCTCCACCGTCTCGAGATTATGTTTCGGCCCTCGAAAGAAAGGTTGCGGTCCTGGAATCATACCTGGCGAATGATAAATGTAGAGATGGAAATGTTATAAGTTCCGTCCAGGATAGCTTCATCCCTCAACAGACCGCTTCGGGTGGCTCGGAAGATTTGAGGTCTCATTGCTGTTGTGAGCCTCCAACAGAACAACTCTATGATCCAAGTACGCCAGGTACGTGGAAAGAGAGCTTCTTGATTTCTCTATTGACTCAATTATCAGACATATTAGCTTCCTGCCATGACCAAGGGCTCAAGACCACATTGTTCTCTTCCACAATGGACAAGCTTCCAACTCCCTTTAAAGCAGATGAGCACGAGCTTCTCAAACCCCTCATAAATTCTTGCGTAGATCTATTTTTCAAATGGCAGTTTCCCTGCAATCTCATCATTGACAACGAGTGCTTCTTTGAAGAGGCGTTTGGCCCTGGGAAGACAAGATGTTTCTCCTCTGAAGCTTTAGTGATGTCTATATGTTCCCTTGGCGCATTGATGTCGACAGAACAGACCACTCGTCAGACTGCCAGTCACTTTGCCTTGTTAGCACAAAGGACCCTACTCGACTCAGACTTTGGGGTTTGTCATATAACGGCTGTACAAGCCCTTATATGTTGCTCCTGGTTTGCTGCAGGAAACGGCGAGCACACGAAAGCTCAACAGTACCATCGTACGACATGACTTCGCATTTATGCTTGACAACCCACTGATCTATTCCCAGAGATGGCCATTCAAATGAACCAAGAACTTGAGTCTTTCCGAACGTCAACAGATATGCTCAGAGAAGGTACGTTAGCACGAGACAGCTTTGACGCTGAATCACGCTGGCGTACGTTTAGGAACTGTACTATATCCGATAAGTCATCACCATTATTTTACCAACGACTTATTTGCTAAAAGTATTCTAGTTTATGGAATCTCATTTATCGCCAACACGCTAAGAGAAGGATTCCCAACCATCAGCCTCTTCATCGATCTATGTCCTCTACAAAATATGACCATCTTTTCAGCGTAAAAGTCGATCCTAACCACATCAGCTGTACATCAAATGCTACCGAATTGTCCAGCCCATCTGTTGGTCATATACCAGATGGTCATGGAAGTGTGACACTTGCTTTGCAGGAGCTTTGTACAATGGTTTCAGAGGTTACAACGCTTTTCACGCGCCAAGGGTTTCCCACCATTCAGCTTCATCATCTACAGCTGTCCCAACTTGATACACGACTACTGAGCTGGTATGATCGACTGCCGCTGGACATGCGCTGGAGACGATGGACCACAGTGTCTGAGACACTCAACCCAGAGTTGGCATTCCTTCAGTCAGTAACCGTGACAAAGCCCTAGTGACCCTCATTATTCTGACTCGTTGACAGGATGACCTTTCAAACATGTCGCCTTTCGCTCAGATTGACATTGCTGCAGTCTTTATCAGCAAAATTCATCGAACTCGACGCAGTCAACAACGCGTTCAAATCTTGTAACAATATTTGCGATGATATCCTCGGGATCATGGAACGTTTTAAGCTCTCCCATGGCTACCAAAGAGCCCCAATGATCTTTGTGTATGCAGCAATCATGGCATCAGATGCTCTACTACTATGTCGAGAATGTTCGTATCAAACCACAGCACCGCTGAGGGATACCAACCTTCCACACTTGGAGACCGCACTGCAGGGAATGTCACCAACATGGAGCCTTGCCGAGTCAGCCTACATCGCTCTGCAGCAGAAGATCAAACATTTGTATGCCTGGGGAGAACCACACGTCGAGCCCAAAGCGGGGAATCCACCACCAAAAAATTCGGAGCCAGTATTAATCGACATGTCTTCGACAATATCCTTGTATAGACCTGAAAACCAGTATCTTTCCGGCACCTCCCAAGAGCTCTGGGATGGACTAGACTTGACCAACATTCCCACATCGATAACTACTACGACGGGGCCATCGCTGTCGTCTTCTACTCCGACGACGACGACGGATGGAAGACTTTCTGACACATGCTCTCAAATCAGTTCACTCCCTTCTGGACGATTATGGTCGTATTCCCTCGGGACCTTATCCTCAGAGGACGAAGGAGTTTTACTGGCGATGCATATGGCTGATGCTGGTCAGGACACGGATCCTCTGCGTGGGTTGACTTCATCACACGCATTGGAGTTTGATTTTGCTACCTCCTTTTGAGGATGGGTAGTCGTTGACAGAAGCACGTGGTGTGATCTCTTACGTATGTTTTCGGAATATCAAACCGATTCAAAAGGTGTCTTGCATGTTCCATATCATGGTTTATTGTATTCAGCGAATGAACCTGTAAGATCTCATGTTGTAGATCGAGCCCTGATTGACCCCACCAACTCCCACTACCCGATAACCTCGACGTATCGCTCGGAGATGCGCACCAATCAACGACCCGGAAAGCAAGCCGACGGTGTTATGATCATATATCCTACCTTGTATATTTTCTCCTGAAAATATAAGCCTTGAACTCTGTTCTCTTTGTTCTAACTTTGGTACCATCATCTGGACCTATTGAATCCTTCCCCTATGGATGAAGTTCAAGAAGTCAGACGCCGACTACCTCTCACCGAGGAGTTTCGAGACGCACAAACATACTCCGAGAATCGACAGGTTGTCTTAGCACAACGGTCGAATGGGTCACGACTATGGACGAAAAAGTCGGCTTTGATGATGCTGTTGAGTTCCATTAGTATCGGTGTCTGGTTGGCGATGGGATATAATCCGGAACAGGCTATTGATCATTTTGATTATACATCTAGGACGGAACGGATACTCAAGACGACACCGTTGATCGATGGACATAATGATCTGCCGTATTTGCTTCGGTTGGAATTGAAGAATAAGATCTACGATACGAATAAGTTTACCTTTCGTGAACGTAAGACTTCTTTGGACCTGGTGAATTATTGGACGTTGCTGATTTATTGCGTGCAGATCTCGCAAGTCATACGGATCTAAAGCGTATGAAGGCCGGGAGAGTTGGAGGACAGTTTTGGTCCGTGTTTGTGGAATGTCCTGATATTGTTCATCTTGACGATCCCAATCATAACGTCAGAGATACGCTGGAACAGATCGATGTGGCTAAACGTTTCATTTCGGAACATGACGACTTTCACTATTGTGAGACCAGTACCTGTGCTGTCAAAGCTTTCAGAGCAGGAAAGGTTCCGTCCATGCTTGGGGCGGAAGGAATGCATCAGACAGGATCCTCGATTGCTGTCATTCGACAACTATGGGACCTTGGTGTACGGTACATTACTATCACGCACAATTGCGACAATCCCTATGCGACTGCTGCTTCCACGGTCACGGAAACAGGGAAGGATGGTGGACTTACCGATTTCGGTGCAGCAGCCATTCGGGAGATGAACAGATTAGGTATGATGGTAGATCTGGCACATGTGTCACATCGTAGTATGCGCGACATTCTCGATATCGCCCGTTCGCCCGTGATCTTCAGCCATAGTTCGTGTTATGCTCTTGCACAGAACTATCGAAATTCCCCAGACGACGTCCTTGCAATGCTGAAGAGCAACGGAGGAGTCATCATGGTCATGTTTGTCAAGCGGTTCCTAAATGCGGAAAACCCCGATGCTGCAAACCTCGAAACTGCAGTCGACCACATCATGCATGTTGTTGAAGTCGCTGGTTGGGATCATGTTGGTATTGGGGCAGATTTCGATGGGACAATGACGTTGGCCAACGGGATCAATTCGGTCGCCGACTACCCTAAGTTGATCGAAGCAGTGATGAGACGAGGAGCAACCGATGAACAGATCAGGAAACTGGCGGGCGAGAACATTCTGAGGTGCGTATCCTTATAATTCCTCCACACCTCGTCTCTATCCCTTGAGGTGACGGCCTTCGAAGACTGACAATGTGAAATTATGATGTCGTAGGGTGTGGCGCCAGAACGAAATGAACGCTGCAAAGTACTCGGAAGAAAAGCCAATCGAGGACGTCTGGGAAGGACGAAGATGGTCGAGGTGGAACAACCCCTTACCGGTAATGCTTCCCGGCAACCCTGATCGCATTCGGGCAAAAGACTACGTTTGATATCTAAACAAGTATCACTCAATATTGATGCCGACTGGAATAGTTCTGTCATGCTGTGGATTTTATGTTGTGTGGTGGTTGCGATAAGCCATATCGTAATACATCTCGGCAGCGATCACTTCCCGATCTCGAGGTCTTCAAGGTCAGATGGCAGCTATGCAGCGGCAAGGGTGGAACACGTGAAGCCATTTGCGCCATGTTGCCAAGTGTCTAGAATATAGTAAGGAATGAGGCTTGATGTCTTGGACAAAGGGAATGTGACCTGTATTCCATTGGTCAGAGAAGTGAGAAGAGACGATGGAAATGAACCGAGCAGAGGGAAGATATTGCAATGTACGAGTCAGGGCGTTGAATACTCATCACATAGCAATACAGTCTGCTGCAATCATATCAAATTGATACTATCGGTCGAATCACTGTTTCATGAAAAGAATATAACTATCAGATATTTTATGTTCCTCTCTGCCCTTGTTCCGGATCGACGACTGATTCTTCCCCAGAAATCCGGTTTCCCGCCTGCGTTTCATTATCCGGAAATTCAGGCACAAACCAAATTCTGTTTAGATGAAACGACAATTTGTCCTCGCCACCAGCACCAGTCGATCAATGCTTGATTTTACCTTCCGACTACTAGGGCTTGAGGACTGGGACTGGGCTCAAGATTCTAGAAGTGGACCAAGCTACTCAATGTAGCTTTTGCTTAATGTATCTATTCCAGAGGTGTAATTGGATCAAAGCCGTGCACTGCTACCAAATCCAAACAGCTTGTTTCGGACGTTTCAAAACGGATGTTCCGAGGCGGAAGAATCTGATATCCTGCATTCAGATCATACTTTTTATACACTGTATTAGGGCTAACGTATATCGCCTACGGTACTATCACGCTGTTTGATGAAAATCTCGAACTCGAGGGGGTTGCATTTGTCGAGATTGTCACGGGGCCGAAAGGGAATCGAGGGATACCCCCTGCTCCGCCGTCATTCAGGTCTTGTTTGCTGTGCAAGCACTCGATGGGCACATACATCGTCACATCATGATTGTCGTATATAGAGCCCATGTTTCCTCCTGTTAACTTCTTTCCTTTTGTTGTTTGTGGCTCTTCTTTTCAACCACTCACTCTCCTTTCCCCCCCCTTCGGTCATTCCTTTCTGAACATGAAGACTTCCATTCTTTTCTCCGGTGCAGTCCTTGCTGTCGCTGCGCAGGCGCAGCAATCTGCCTATGGCCAATGTGGAGGCAAGAACTGGACAGGAGCTACCACATGTGTGTCTGGCTATTATTGTTCGTCAATAAACTCATGGTACTCTCAGTGCGTTCCCGGTACAGCATCAACGTCCGCGGCAACCACTTTGAGCACATGCACCAAGAAGGCCAGCTCCTCTTCTGTCGCTAGCTCGACTGTGGCCGCAGGTTCGCGCACAGTAGCTAGCTCGGCTACCGCTGTCAGCTCTAGTCCAGTCAGCTCTTCGAAGAATTCCAGCTCTACGATCGCAGCAACTACCCATTCTAGCTCCACAAAAGCAGCTTCGACTAGCTCAGCTTCAAGCCCAATCAGTACCGTTGTTGACGCTGTTAGTACAACATCATCTACAGCGTCATCCAGCGCAACTGGTCTCAAATGGCTTGGTGTTGACGAATCCGGGGCAGAGTTCGGAACCGCCATTCCGGGAACGTACGGAACAGATTTTATCTTTCCCTCCACATCATCAATTGAGGTATGAAACTCTCGCAGACTGACATAGCCTCAATAAAGTGACTGATACCATCAACAGACTCTGATTGGCCAAGGGTTCAATATTTTCCGCCTTCCTTTCCTCATGGAGCGTATGGCGTATGGATCCATCACAGCTGACTTCGATTCCGACTACTTGGCGAACTACACCACCGTCGTCAACTACATTACCGAAAACGGTGGTTGGGCAGTTCTCGATCCTCATAACTACGGAAGATATAATGGTGCCATCATCACCTCTACTGACGACTTCGGAATCTTCTGGACCAACATGGCAACAGCATTTAAAAGCAACTCCAAAGTCGTAAGTCCCAACGAACCGACTTCCAAATCCTCACCATTTCCCCTAGTCCAAAGCCTACTTTCAGATGTTTTTTTTTCCTTTTTCCTAAGAGAAAAAAAAACAAAAAGAAAAACCAATAAAAATTTACTAACCCATCTTTCCCTGCCAGATTTTCGACACGAACAACGAGTACCACGACATGGATGAATCGCTCGTCCTCGACCTCAACCAAGCCGCCATAACCTCGATCCGCAACGCCGGCGCCACGACGCAATACATCTTCGTCGAAGGCAACTCGTACACGGGAGCCTGGACGTGGAACACGACGAACGACTCGCTCCAAGACCTGACCGACCCGCAAGACCTCCTGGTCTACGAGATGCACCAATACCTCGATGCCGACGGTTCCGGCACATCGTCGACCTGCGTCTCATCCACCATCGGCGAAGCACGCGTCGTCGGCGCAACCGAATGGTTGAAAGAGAACGGCAAACTCGGTGTTCTGGGCGAGTTTGCGGGCGGCGCCAACGACGTCTGCATGCAGGCCGTGAAGGGATTGTTGGAGCATTTGAATGCCAATGCCGATGTTTGGACTGGTGCGCTCTGGTGGGGTGGCGGTCCGTGGTGGGGTGATTATATCTACGCTTTCGAACCGCCGAGTAGCACGGCGTATGATTACTATGATTCCACTTTGACCGCTTATGCGCCTTAGGTGAGTATCGGTCGGTGATAAGGAAGAGTTAGTTGTTTGGTACGTCTTGAAGGTGCTGAGATACCCCCGTCCGTTGCGTGCTACGGGGGGCGGCCGATGGCTCGCGAACAACTACCGGATCAATCAGATCGCTCCTCTGCTCGGATCCTTCCGATGTTGTTTCCCTGTCTCACCACACTTTTCATTCCTTACCGATGAAAAAAATATCATTCATTACAAATTTCTCTGTACATAGCTTATTTCAATTCTACCGATTCAATTTGCCGACCTTCTAAATCAGGAACTCAATACGTAAAACTTGGAAACGCCAACAATTCGGGGTGAAAAATCGAGTTTCATACTATATGACTTGATCGACCGTAACAGCCAATCCTATTAGGAACCGTACTGGCTGCTTATACGTGCGTACCCATGAACCTGATTTCCACCGAGTTTTCTCTTGATGTCTGTCAACGAATCAACCCACCAACCAACCAACCAACCAGGTAAGCCGAAAAATCAACCGTCAAACTTCCTCGACAACCAACACTGATACTTCGTAATATCATTCATACATCATTCTCCATCTTATTGAGGTTTGGGCGGTAGGGGTTTAGTGCTGTATGGATTGTATTAGTTGTGGTTGACGAAAATTAGGAGGGAAATGGCAAGATGATTGGGGTAGGGGTTAACATGGGGCCTGGAGATAGGAACTTCAAGATGCGATTTGAAGATGAGGAAAAGGGACAGGATGAGTAGTTGCTGTAGTGTTGAGGAAGTGAAGTGCATAGGAAGGATAAAATGAAGATTGGGTATGGGATGGGTCGAGAACATTGGGCACTTGCATATAAATCTTGTTTTCAGGAAAAGAAGAGAATGCAGCTCCCCAAAACCAATAAATGGGACAATGTGGTTGGTACGACGAAAGGACAAGATAAGAAATCTATAAAAGCTTGCACCAAAACAATATCAAGAGTCGATACGTACATTGCAGGTAGAGCAACCGCAGTTCTTGCATTCACCAGAGTGAGAGCAGCAGGAGCATGGTCCCATTTTGATTGCTTTGGAGGTTTGTGGGTTTGATGTCTTTAAAAGACTGGAAGAATGTTTCAAGTTTGGTGGTTTGATATAGAATGAATTGACCGAGGATGAAAAATTCGCTGATATGGAAAGCAAGAAGAGAGAATAAGAGGGAGGGAGACGATATACTTATACCCTCTGGGCAGACCATTTCTGGCTGCTCCTCGGAACATCGCACTACGATAACGAAGGTGCTAACTCGGCCTTGACATAAGAGATACATCAGATGAGAAGTCTCGTCACCCCCACCTACAGTAGTTAGCATTAGGGCCGTTATTCTTCGCAAGGTCTTCGAGAAGGAAGAGGGGAAAAGAACGACAAACGGCCAACCAGAGTCGATTCAGCATTGTTGGCGCGGGGGATGCTGTGAGATCGTTTGCTATGAAGTGGTGTGGTACGGAAGCCAAGATGGAAGGGAAGGCAACGAATCGGAACGGTGAGTGACCAATCATGTACGCCATAGGGAGGCGACTACGGCGATTACATGCAGAGAATCTCGCTGAGAAAAAGAGAGCAAGAGTGCATATCATAAGTACCCCACGCTAGAAAAGATATGAGAGGGGCATTTACATACCATCCCTAGAGCATACTTGGGTCATTAAGGTGCTGGTGGACTGGCTCGCACGAGAACAAAATCATTCTGGTTGGTTGCATTGAACAAGACGTCTGCATGGAACGAAGAAAATCTCCCTGTTTGGTGCAGAGCAATTAGGCGAAGATCGTTTCTACCAACAGAAACACGAGGTCATATGAGCGTATGCTGGGCAGACTTGGCCTATGCTGATAGTGGACACACGTCTCCTCCCTGAACAGATGGCGCGTGCTGACTGGTCCATGCGATAACTTTGCAGATCGTGCCTCTCTGAGACGAGGCACTTCTTACGACGAAGATTAACCTTTGTATCCCACTCTCGCCTCACAATGTAATTGTCCTCGGAGAACTGGGAAGAAAGAAAACTTCCGGTCACGTTGTTGAATATTTGCTTTGGCATTTGCCTCGCATTTTTCAAATCTATGTCTCCTCTTGGGAGACATGACATTGATATGCCCGGTTCTATGTACATTTTTAATGCTATTTGCAAGTATCCTGCGGTATGAGAGAGCTCGGATAAATGAAAGATCTGTAGCGTGGTTCCACAATAAGTGACAAGAGGTGCTATCAAAACGCTGCAAGCACAATCTCCAACCATATGAAGAAGAGAGCGAGGGCACGTGCCTCGTTTGCACAGATTCACTGGTTAGCCAGTTTGATTTAATAGCCCCTCGATATACTTTTGAGTTCCATTGCCTTTTTGTTGTGTCTATGCCCATTTTCCAAGTAGTGCCATCAGTCCTGCCCCCAACAAGACACAGACGATCATAAACGTTAGTCTCTTGTTGTTGTTTGTTCTGACAGGATTGAAAATGAAGTCCCTAGCTAACAACTCGACCAGCCCAGTGTAGATAAGAATGCCTGCAGACATACTGTCAAGTACACCGCTAACGACATTGGCAGTGAAGGAATTCGGGTTGTATGTTGTTCTCAGTCCAAGACCTATAGCAATTGCTATAGGAGTTGTCAACCCATAAGCGGCGCAAAGGAGCCAGGGTAGGGAACTTCGTTTCTTGAAAGGAATAGCAGACATTCTATCGAGAAGAAGGGTTAGCGACGTATTTGAAGATCATTGAAGAAGCTTACCTTGCGCCAATCCCCAGACCTTCAAAAGATTGATGAAACACGAGTACTGGGTAGAGAGTGCTAAACTCATCACCAACAACTCCGAGGTTCAGACCAATGACGACCGAGTGGACGATGACGCCGAACTCGAGGATGAAGAAGGCGGCGATTTGTTGTTTGTAAGATCGTTCAGCTGCTGCTTCATCGAATGACACTTCCTCCACATCAAACTGCTTTGTATCGTACATATCGCTGTACATTGCGCTGGCTGTCAAAGCCTGCAATCGAGATTCCTTTTGTTTGGTTTCTGAGTCTACACCAATGCTACTGCCGCCATTGGTTGTGACTGTGTCTTCAACCAGAGGACCCGTCACAGCTCCATACTTGATTTCGACGTATCTCTCTGCACCGAAGTCTAATAAGAATATAACAATGACAGATGTGAGAACAATGGCGGGGCACCATGCATAGTCGGCCCAGTGTCCTGTCATGCCAACACATGTGTCTGGACCAATCTCACCGTATGCAGGGTCGAGCAGATGGATAAAGGCTGTGGTCACAATGACACCAGCACCGAAGTAGCGGGCAAACAGGTACACGTAAGTAGGGATTCTCAGCTTGGGTAATCGTCTAGCTGCGACTGGAAAGAAGGTCGCCACGGTTGACAATATGAGAATGACGAAGATGGCGGAGATACGAGCACCTAAATTGCCATTGTAGTCATTTCCCTCGGAGCTCAGGTAGCAGATGATTTCCCTGGGATCAGCCGTGCTGAGGTTGACGTGGTATGGGTCGAAGCCTGAATTGTCGGGTTGAGCGGTGGTCATGGTGGACGAAGAACTTGGACACGAAGTTCGAAGAGGGAATGGAGAGGAAATGGAACGATCTGAGAGAATACGAGGGAAGGGGAGGTTTCAAGTGTACCGGAAGAAGGGATATAGAAACGATCTAAACTGAGAAACCAGAGCTTTGGAATGTCTTGGGGGGGTGTTTTATACCTTTTATAAACTTTTTTTTATTTTTGCAAGGTTTTCCATGGCGAACAGGTGGTTGACACATGGGTCACCCATTCATTTGCATGACAGGTCGGAGAGAGAGAGGAGATTGGCAGACGGGGCGATGTGTACAGAGTAGAGTAAGATGAGAAATGGGGACCTTGGTAGAAGACTCGAGAGAGAGTTCAAGAGCCAAGGGAGCTATCGCAATTGTAGCGTATCTGATTGGCTCATACTGACGACTACCATCTCTCTACGGAGTATCATCACCAACCATACCCGATCGGACCGTACGGTATCAGTATTGTACTTGGTCACATCGTTCCAGGCCAAACGTCGTTTTGTTTGGTGTCTTATTGGTGGATATTACGGTACCTGACTTTCATTGTCTTGAGAAAGAACTCTACCAGGGTACTCACAACAAAGAACCAGCATTAACCATCTTCAGCCTCTTTCAGTGGGCCCGGCGATTTTTCCGCTTGAATTATTGAGGGAAAGTCTGCCGATGCATATCTACTGTACTGGTGGTATGTATGATCCTTGATGCGGCGTCGACCAATATGTGTTCATCGACCTCTCAATTCGACCGAGAGGATCTAGTGTCTGTCTATATCCACGTGGGTCTCCTAGGCTTCCTTGACGAGATTGAGTAATGCTTAGAGCCGTTGAATTCGCCCGAGACATGTGGCTGAGGTCTGCTCGCAATCATTCACGGACCCGCACCTACTACTCCTACAGCATCAATCCTCTGGTTCGTATCTTGCCTGATCTCAATTTTGTCGGGATCCCTCAATTCATGTGTTTTGCTTCCCGTCAAATATCAATATATTGTGGACCTATGATCTGGCTGACGAGCATACACAGTGATGCCTCTGATTTATTTGGCCATCTTCCAAATGGAGCTAGTCTCATTTCGGGACATTCGTCGGGGGTGACTCACCTCGTTAACATACTCTCCTCATCGAAACCATAGGTAGGATCTTCATCATTGTCACTTCAATACAATCTGTCTACATCTATCTCAACATGCAGCTCCCATTTGTCACCTTAGATGTCTTTACATCGAAGCGCTTCGAGGGCAACCCTGTCGCCATCGTCAAAGTACCAACCGGTACCAATATATCCCAACTTCAGAAACAACATGTGGCCAAAGAATTCAATCTTTCCGAGACCGTCTTTCTCCACGAACAGACAGACAAAGATCTAGGAGAAGGCGCTTTCCGTGTTGACATCTTCACTGCCATCGCTGAGGTCCCCTTTGCCGGACATCCCGTCACCGGCACTGCAAATTATCTCCTCCATTACCTGAAAGACTCCAAATCCAAGGCATTGATAACCAAAGCCGGAAGAATTCCATTCCATGTCACCGACAACGGTGTCCAACTCCAAGTAGCTCACAATGTCCACATTCATAGCCAACCTTTCGCCAGCCAACCCTTCGGCCACTACCCCGTTGTCAGCATCGTCAAAGGCATGACCTTCATCCTCGCCCAGCTTCCAACTCTGGAAGACCTTTCACATCAGACCCAAAATCTTCTCGGCCCGGAGAACACCTACACGAGCCATGAAGCTCTCGATCCAACCTGGCAAGCCGGCATAGTAACAACATTCTACTACGTTGACCTTGGCCTTTCATCCGAGCATAGTCCAACCCCGACAAGACTTATACGGACTCGTATGTTCGGATCCAGAGAAGATCCTGCCACCGGATCCGCCTCCTCCGCTCTATGTTGTTATCTGACCCTGACCCAAAAACCCAAAGCCAACAGAGCAACCTATCATCTCACGCAAGGTGTGGAAATGAATCGGGAATCCCACATCTTCATTGAAGTCACATTGACCGATGATGGAAATGGAATCAAGGAAGTTCTGCTCAGTGGAACCGCGGTCAAAGTCATGGAAGGTTCCGTGGAGATGTGAAAGTATTGAAGAAGGGAAAAATTAGAAGAACACTCGAAACGTAGAATGTTGGGTGTTTCTGAACCAATATGGTTGGATTTTTCTATGATTATATTTGCTTCATCATAATCATCGCTCTTTTAATAACGTGATTACCAGCCAGCTGCCCAACCCCCCCTTCTTTTTTCTCCCAACTTTCTTATTATATCGTCATTGTCGTTGTTTCTTCGTACCTTTTATCTACTCAGATAATGAAAAAGCAAAATGAAGATTAATTAACATATTGACAAGGTATCTGCTTGATTAGAATAATACATTGATCCCACTCAACCGTGAAATCTCCATTCCGATGAGTAGGAAATGATCCCCTCTTCGTGGACCACTAATGATTTTCACATGAAACTTCTCGCCCGACATCAAAGAACCATTAGCATTATCCGCCGTCCCAATGTGTCATACAATCTGAATCATCAAATTCCAATGGGGGAAGAAAAGATCAATCAATCAATCATTTAAGCCGCATAACTCATCAGACTCGGCTCATGCAGACTCTTGGGTTCGTAAATCAACGTATTAATCAACGCGGTTATCAGGACGCCTTCTGTGCCCAAAACATCGTCCAGACCCAAACCCTGCGGCACGAATTCTTCGCACAAGGTCGTTAGATCCAGACGGTTTGTTTCGCCGGGACCGTCGTGCATGATGGCGTCGACGGCTAAGGCGTACGAAAGCGGGTTGTAGAGCATGGCTTCATGGGTGTACAGGCCGCCGGCGGGGAGGTCGGGACAGATGAGTTGGACTTGGTTGTTGGTGACGCCGACGGAGCGGGCGTCGAGGAGGTAGGCGGATGCGGAGGTGCCGGATTGGGGTTGCACGATTTCGTCGTAGGTCGAGTATAGGGTCGTGGTGGGGACGTAGGCGGAGTCGCCAGAGGAGTAGGAGCGGAGAGCGGTGACGAAGTTGGAGGAATACCGTTGTTGCAGGACGGCCGGGTCACACGGCCAGATGTCGATATTGGGGCAGACGATGTACGCTTCTTCGGTGCCGTGGAAGTCGGGGGAAATGGAGATCAAGTCGGAAACTACGGAGCGGGTGGATGGCCAGTATTTCAACGCCCATTGCGTGTCTAGGTTACCTTGGGACCAGGCTATGGCGGTGACGTTAACGCCGGAGGAGATGCTGCTGATATAGTTGATTGCGTATGCGACGTATTCGGAATTGACCTGAGCGTCGCCATCAAGTGCGCCGGGGACGTTGAGATATACGGGGTCGGCCCAGGTGGTCTGGGCGAAGAGGACAGCGAAGTTATATTGATAGGTCATTCCCCCATAGGCGGAGGTTCCAGGGATCATGATGATCGGGTATGTGCCGTTGGCACCGTATTGGAATGTTGACGGGATGTAGATGGCGGAGCGGAGGGTATCTTCGTCGACGGAGTATGGTGCATCACCAGAAGATTTGGGGTAAACGTCTGTTGGAGGATCAGGGTTGTCATTGGAATAGCTATTGATGTCGTCAAGGGTGTCTTCAGATGTGTTCGCCGTCAAATCTTCTGGAGCCAGGGAGTTGAGGATGTATTTGCCAATGTCTTGAATGAGAACACTGACGTTAGTGTAGGATGTGGACGAGGTTGGAAGTGCAGATGCAGCAATCGACAGGACATCCTCAACTGATGTGGGGGTTGCAGTTGGGACCACATTTTGGAGGATTGCAGCATATGCGCTCTCTGCGGCCGTTGGTTCAGTGATGGCTACCTCAGCTTCATTGGCTATTTGCTTGAGGAGGTCAAGGCTGTCGATTTCTCCGCTTGACGGGAGAATGTCCTCAAGAAGAGTAATCAATGAATTATTGGCATTGCCCAAGAGTGACTCCAAGAAACTTATCAAAGAGGACGCATCACGGGCTGCTAGTGGTGCAGCTCTGGGAGCGACTCTAGGGATAGCCCTGGGAACAGCTCGTGAAACCCGACTAGGTCTTGGAGCAGCGACGCAAATATTAGTGAGAAGGCCCAGTAAGAGGGCTGGTACGCTGAACAACATGATGCAAGACGAATGTAGGAAATCGACAGTATGAGAATGACCGCTGAGACTTCTAGGAGACAGGGACCAGAGAAAAGAACAGCTCCAGGAGAGATGACTTGCCAATGTCTCTCTGATTATATGCCATGTCCATTGTTCGCGCCATCGATTTCAAGCACATGCCTCGTGCTTGCTAGGTTGTGACGATAGCTCAAAGTCACGATCGTACCGCTGCTATCTAGGGAAATTGGCGGAACGGACTAGGTCGTTAGTACCTAGTCAACACACAACAAACCTCGGTTTCCACGTCTGTCGTCACGAGGGGCTATGAATGTCATTGGCGATCAGCGGGTACATCTGAAGGAGACTTTCAGCACCATTATTCGCGGTGGTGGCCATCATCGACGGTACTGTCAAGTATGCGGGTTGAGCTAGGAGAGGGGATTTCGGCCGTTGTCATGAAGATTTGATTCTGATAGGTTAGGAGAATAAGCCGTATCCATTGTCTAATATATGCTAGCAGAAATCCGGGGTTGATTTGCATGGGTAGCTGGGCGGGTTTGGGGCAGAAGTTTACGAGATTGTTTGAGTGGGTCGACCCAAGGATCTACCAACTATCGACCAGCTGTGAGGCGGCAATTCAGAGACTTTGAAGAATAGCATACAAGGCACTGGCTACAGGGATATTACCATCCATGCCAGTAGCTGTCATTAATCCTGACCAGCTATATGGGACGTTGTATTATGCGTCAAAACACCTGCACACGTGCATCGCAGGGGTGCCATTGAGATTGTGCCCTCGGGTCTCTTGGCCCTTGAGACGGCATGAACAAATAAGCATCATCTCATACTCTGTAAGCGGAAAGAATTGGGTGTTCACCAACCGAAATGGATCTTGATCTAGTGGCCGTTAATTATGTGCCTTTCCGTCAGTCGAATGGAAGTTGGAGCCAGACAAGCTCGTCGCCATTTGGACTTGCAGTTCGTTATCTATGATCGCCCATTGAGGGTTTACGAGAGCTAACAGACAAGTTTTCGCGATGTCGTACTTGACACTCGGGCAATGAATACCGAGTTACATGATGGATTGGGCGTTTCGTGT
The DNA here is from genome assembly GCA_001006345.1 of Phaeomoniella chlamydospora. Lineage (NCBI taxonomy): Eukaryota > Fungi > Ascomycota > Eurotiomycetes > Phaeomoniellales > Phaeomoniellaceae > Phaeomoniella > Phaeomoniella chlamydospora. Next base: position 65,457 of record LCWF01000130.1, on the reverse strand, counting down.
TCAGTGAAAGAAGCACGATGATCGGTCTACTCCGAGGAAAGAGTGTTGCATTAGCAATCGAGAACCCTGCCAGCAGTTCCTTTTGTCTACGAGTACTCAACCTCAACAATGTGTCATTGGGCTTGAAGTCTCCCAGGCCGATGCTTGGAATATAATCGCTGTAGTGGACTGATGTGGTCTGTGACATCTACTCACATAGGCAAGCGTAGAGGTCGCACAGTGTAATCTAGACTACCTAGCCTTTGAAGTATCAGCACGATGTGACATAACTTTGAAAACTTCTTTGAAAGACGTGAAAGGATCCGAATCATCTAAGATTCCAACGACCTCGGCCACTGTCCTCCCGTGGTACCTTGACGACCCCAACAGCCTCAAAATAGGAAATGAAAGCATTATCACATGCATCTGTGACACATCAACCATTAAAACGAGCTCGTGTTCGGCCGCAAACCAACACACCGAAGCCTTATCTTCCCTGAACCGGACATAGTACGATCTGATTGAGTCAGGAAGGCAATGAATCGGGTCCAAAGCTCATCGGAAGTAACTCTCCTAGGGTCCTCACGACATATTTGTCATCTTTGTCATACATGAAAATCGGCATCGTGAGTGGACAGAACTCTCGTGCGACTTGTCTAATCACATTCTCAGCCATCGATGGTAATATCAACTAATGGTATTCGTGAATTGGGAAAACGTACCGGCAGACTCCACATGGACTTGCAGCAGGCGAGATATCGGTTGATACGGCCAAGGCTTTGAACTCTGGCATGTCTGGCCTCTTTACGGATGCCTGTTCGATGAATTTCCTCGGTGTCAGTCTGTTCTCGTTGTCTTCTACGGAGCAGTGAACTCCACGAAGCGAATACTAGGAAGGGACTGGACTCGGAAGCCATACGATAGCAGTATTGAAAGCGGTTCTCTCTGCACAGCTTGTGGGCGTATATGCTGCATTTTCAATATTCGCACCGGTGATATACTCTCCCGACGTCGTAAGGAGACATGCTCCTACCCGGAAGTTGGAATACCTGCCTGATGAAATTAGGCACCCGTTAGAACTGAAAAGTGTTGAATATGCTTTGGAGGAAATCATGAGAACATGGAGATCGTCGACCATATCGCAGGCACATGTTACGCATAGGTGTATGAGACCCATCGAAATTAGGAAGGGGAAAACACGAACAATATGCATATTCCTTTGCCTTAATCGCTTTAGCTCCCAGCGTCTTGATCTCTTCCTCTGTCAACTTGATAGCTGTCATGTCGGCCAACGTATAGTATATGTATAATGTAGATAGATTATATGGTGCAATGGCGTGATTGGCTATTAGTTGGAAGGGTCAAAGATGTGCAATTCGATTTGACATGTGCGCTGCTTTGCTTTTGCCTGTTCCTTATCAGTGCTTATCATTATCGATCGATAGTACGTCGTAACTCCCCGCCGATAGACCCGGGAACATCACAGATTGACAAATACTTCATTCTTGGGAAATACCACAACAAAATCGACATGTTCTGCAGGTACGTAGGTACGTGTCTCTAGCAAAACAAAATAGCAATGATGGATGATGGTATAAGTATAATAACGGTTCGTCTGAGATTCTGACCTTCGTCCCAGCAACGAATCAGATTCGAAAAGCGTCAAGAGAAAAGAGTTCCTTCGCATCCCTTAGTGAAAGGGGCGGAAATTCTAAGATGGGATCTACTGATGCATTCTTGGAAGCTATCGTAATATCGGTTGGACATCCTGCTACGGTTGTCTTGGACGGAAACAGGTAGTACATGGATGTCACTATAGCATGGGTATGATTTTGTGAAAGGTGGTCAATAGGGACAGATTTGACAGCTGGTTGTATGAATACTTCGCAATTGGGATTATGAGATGAGTACGGAAAGAGCGGTGGCGCCTGTTACAGAAAGAACGGAAATATTCGCCGGTCTGAGTGGATTTCTTTCAAAGATATCTGTCTCACTGCTGTATTAAATCAAAGAGAAAGCGAGAAAGAATGGTATGTATCCCATAATTCGTCCATTCAGGGATGTCCTTCGTCATCTTGAGAATGAACCATATTCTGCAATTTCCTACCCACCAGTACTTTCCTTCTGCTCCAACCCTTGTCCGTGTTGTAACCCTTTAGTGCTTGAGACAGTTGCAAATAGGATGGTCGAAGTCTATATTTGGAAAAGTGTTAGACATTCCGGCTTTGTTCCGGACAGCCTCTGCTGAACACCTACCTCAGTAATTATTCTCGTCCATTTCATACAACTCATGACAAGCGTGAGGCACGCCAGCATTGCTCTTGACTGCACTCCACTTGCAATATGCGCATCGTTGATGGGCGTGGCAGAACGAGCAAACAGGGTTAATGACAACAAGTTGTGGCCCCATTCGACAGTGACAGCAGAACCAAACATTCTCCCAACCTAGTTGATTTGGGATGATCCGAACAGATATGTTAAGGCTTCAAGTATCTGTGGGTGAGCTCAAGGGTGTAAACATTGTCGAGGCAGGATACTCGAGTTGGCAAAGAAGCTCCGGATGTGGGAAATCCGAAGATACATTGGTGCACCTGGAATCCTTAAGGACTTTTCTGAAAATCCTGTTCATAAGTTGTGACCAGAAGTTGGAGGGAACCTGGGATGTCTGAGGAAGATAAGAGATGGTGGTATCGAGTATACAAAAATGATTTCTCCTGTGGCATACACCTTTCATATATAGTCGGTTGGATCTTGATAAGAAACGATATTCAGTCAATGACCACACCTTGTGTGAGCGAGAAAGGATTCTTTTGGGGACCTCATAGACACGATTGGATGCCTGGGTCATCCGGTGGGCTAAAGTGGCAGGTACAGTCCATTGTTCCTACCTGATATCGAGGGAGGACGACCTTGTCGAAGCCCAAGAACAGCTGGTCTCACGAGCAAACGTTCACACATGGCAAAGGCTGCTCATCTTGTATGACTGACTGATGCCTTGACTGGAGGGAGATGTCCTTCTCCCTTAACATGAGGGTCATTCATGGGCAGAGTGACGCTATAGGAAGAAGACGTAAAGTTTCTTTCGGTTCTTCGCTGTCAGAAATTAGTATAAAGCTCTAAATAGGATCCCTCCTTAACGGCCAACCCATGCTCTCGGGTGGTATCCTTCGTATTCCGGTAAGTCGTTACAGATAGTGAATCTGGCAGCATGACATAAGGGAATAAGCAAGCGTCGGCAAGGACCGAATGCTTGACCTCTGCATTCATCAGTCATTCGTTGGGCGCGAGCCACTTGGAGAGACAGCTCACAATGAAATGCTTGAATTTCGAGATACTAAGGTAATGCGGTAGAAAGTAGTCGCATCTGAGAACCTGGACCATGCCCAAATCTAAGAATTTAGGAAAGACAGCGTCAACAACTGGGACAAAACACAGATCTCGAGATGTCGCAACAGGCTGGAAAGTCTTGGGGTTTTCGTGTTGGGATTTGTTCCACCTTTGTACTCGCTCGAGTCCTCAGTTATGGGGATGAGCAAGGCTGTCGCCCTAAGTGTGCACTCGCTGGTCCGCCACAATGCATAACAGATCAAGCATCGGGCAAGCTGAAAGACTCTCAGCTATATTTTGAAACCCAAGGATAGGATAGATAGTACAAACCCTGCTTCCTACTGCTGCTCCACAGTCATAGGTATATAGATGGGCTCTTCCCCCCAGATAGCATACCCTGAATCCAAGCACTTCATACCTGAATTCCTACACTATATAGGGGGCTAGATGCTACCTCATACTGTGAGTCAGACTTAGTCCTCTTTACACATATGTACTTTTGAATGGAGTATGCTGGAGACAAGGCTCTCCTTTGAAGGGGCCAGACTCCGCATCATGGAGGTGGTTGTGAATGCCTGAAACTTGTGCTTTTTCTCATGTATACATCTTATAAGACACCGCTAGAGACGAGAAAGCCAATGTTTCATTGATAGTGATACTGATCTTTGCATTCTGCGTTAGAGCTGTGAAAAATTTGGACCTTTTGGTGGATATACGTCATCTAGTACCATCTTGTCCGTGCTTGCGGCCCGACCAAGTCGTTTGGCAATCATGAGAGCATTGATACAACAGTTCAGCTACAGGACGTTATCAGAGAGCTGTGAAACCTTACTGTATGCGCTCATTTGAAATTCTCATACGGCAAAATCCTCCCTTCTCTTCCAATCAGACCAGCATTTCTTCATCACCGCATCCCAAAGGACCAAGGAGAAAGAAACCAGCTTACGACCTGCAACGAACTTTTCTCCTTATCCACTAATCGTCTTATATTTCTCTCGAGACTATAGTGACCTCAGCAATACCGGACTTTACTGGAACCCTGACGGTGATAAGATGTACTTTTAGTGCTTAGCATGATAACGAGTCTTCTTTATTTGAGGAGAGACAAGGCGGATGAAATTGGTTTATGTGAGCAGTACGCCGTCAATATACATTTCGAAGTACGTAAATTCTGGGGCATGCATTTGTCAAACCACCCCCAAAGTGAAACTTGTGAGGTCATCAGAACGTTAAGCTGGACGTCAAGCATGATCGTGGAGCCGAGGGTCCTTCAATTGCACTCTGTCTTCTAATGTTACAGTCTATGTCTATATGAATGTCTATGCCTTTTCATCATCTTCCTTCTTCTCCTTCATATCATCTCTAAATTGGACAAATACATAACTTAGACTCAGGCAGACACCCAATCCAGCAAGACCGATCGCCATATAAAATGCCCCGCGGTACCCCTTTAGCGTGTCAGCTTTCGTTGTACCGCCATTGTTGATCTGAGTTTCAATTGTCCCTGCAAATCCCAGGGCAAGAGAAATGCTATAGTTGACTACAGTGTTGATCAAACTGGCTGCGATACCTTGGTGATGACGCTCTACGGAGTTGCTGAGGATCACAGTGGCGGCTGGGAACGACATATCCATACCCCTGCGGACCATCCTGTTAAAATCTGAAACCGAGGAAGATTGTGAGCAAGAAGCTTACCATGGCATTATGACGAGACAAACGAAAGTTTGTGCCCAATATGACTGCCCAGGAGGGGCAGTGGCGCAGAGGATGGCACCAATAGTAAAGCAAGAAAGAGCAATCGTCATCACCCATGATGGACGAAGGTGGCCAAGGAGCCAGCCGGTACAGACGGATGCCAATGCCCCTGTGATTGCGACAGGGCAAAAATGTGCGGATGCGAGTAAGGGAGATTCATCACGAATTTCTTCGAAGAATTGCCACAAATAATAGACCCAGATACCCGGTCAAAGTCAGTAGGCAAACCGTGGAGATGAGAATACGGACATACCAAAGCATCCCCAGCCACAGGCAATGCAGCCAAGCACGAATGAAACGTCCCTTGACAGCGCGTGAAATGGTATCAGTGGATCAGGCACGATCCTGAGTTCGATGAAGAAGAACAGAGGAACAAGCAGAATGCCAACAATGAGTAGCACATAGACATATGGTTGCTGCCATCCAACAAGAGGTGCCTGATTCCAAGCGAAGTTGAAAACGACCAAGGCTGTGATGCCAACGACAGCACCAGGTATATCCAGATCGATGATTTTCTCGTGCAATGTCTTCATTGCCACGTTTGCTTTCCTGGGCGGATCCGGCACTACCACAACTGCAACAGCGGCAATACCGGCCATGGCAATCCCGAAAGACCAGAATGCCCATGGCCACCATGCCATCGAGAAAAGACTGGCAAAGACTGCACCTACAATGGATCCGCCAGGTGCTGTCGCCCCGAAGAAGGAAAAGACCATATTCTTCCGTCGGCCTGGAGCATAGGTCGCTCCCAGGAGTGCCAAACCATTTGTCATTGTTAAAGACGGACCGATCCCTTGGAGAACCCGCGCAAAGACAAACAAGACATGATTGGAGTAGACTGCGAGCCCGGCGACGATCGACCAGATTGCAAACCAACAATAACCGATAATCAACATTCGCTTGTATCCAAACATGTCACCCAGCCGGCCTGCGACGAGAATGAAGCTTCCAACCGTCAAGCTGTAACCCGCAATTAACCAACTAAGCTCACCGGGATTGCTGAGATGAAAACTATCGCCAATGATGTGGAGAATGGCAAGGGTCTGGCCGAGAGCGGCCTGTGTGGTGAATTGGGCAGAGCATACCACCGCGACAAACAAGGCTTCCCGAGGTAGTGACAATGTTTCAGCAATTGACTTTGTACTGTGGTTCGTCTTCTCGAGGGTAAGATCGTGTTCATCATGCATGACTCCGTCCGAGTCGATCTCATCCTCTCGATTCCGCTCATTATTTGATTGACGACCAGCTTCCACTCCTGCTGTCGATTCCGTTCCATCTTTGAGAGTCATGTTGCCGGCCTCCTCCTACTAGAGAGGATCAAAGATACTCCTTTGTGGATGTACTGGCCTGCTTGAATATCGGATGTATAAACCATGTCCGTTGTGTAGCAATAAAACACGTAGATAAGAAATGAAGAAAGAGGACATTTTTTGAAAAACAACCAGGCTACGTCAGGAACCCACCGTATATTTAGCGAATCGGTACGTTCGACGAAAGCGAGTTGTTGATGAGCCTAACAATGGATCGCGGAAAGCTTGCGCACGACTCAGTTCTTCCATTAGTAAGTTCATAGCGGATATCAAAATCCGCCTTGCATTGTTGCAGACCTGTCGTTCTCCGAGTTGAGATTTGTTCGGAGCAAGGTTTATGGCCGACCACACGCAGGAACCATTGGAGTTGAGATCAATACAAGTATGGACTTCCTCATACCGCAATACCGGGGGATTGGCAGCAGCAGCCATGTATTTGCCATCACCGAAAATCGTCCATCTCATTGTGGAAGGAGATGTATCCGGCTTCGGACATCGCCCTCATTATCAGATTATCGGCCGATAGCTCTCATGCGCATCATCTCCATAAAATAAAATTATATCAACGTTTTCTTCCCCTGTGGGCCAGGCGCTCGTCTTGTCTGGTTGGCAATTATTTAGGTGGATAATGATGTCGTCTATTTCTCCTATGATGCAGTGAAGAGATTTCCGCATATTTAACCCAATGGGTGGAATGTCATACCATTGACGCTGACGGAGTAGACTGCCAGCGGAAGTATAGTCTCCGCGTATTAAACGGAAAGAAAGAAAGAAGAAAGGGTATAGTATCTTTGCGATTTCATAGACAGATATTCAATAAACAACAAGTCTGATCCCAATGTCGCTTTACTGTGTGACTCGAACAACTCGTGAGACTGGATAATTACCGCCAGCCTTGGTGTAACCCGCCAAACAAGGCAACAAGAATTTGACGTTGCTGATCCCAAGCTCATCGTGTGAGATACAGTCGTTGAATACCTTGTTCTTGTTGCTACAAGCGATTTATCGCAAGGCTGTCCTCATCATTTTACGGTACTGATTGGTGGGCTTTCAAGATGGAGGTACAGTAGGTACATAGCAGGCCGCCGCCAAGCCTTTGGACCTAAAAGTTCTACTCTGTAAACTCCGTCTACACCTACATCACCCATACCAAAGGATCGCTCAATGTCCATGAGAAGATGGCGGTTCCTCGAATGGTCGAATTGGGACGTGGTGTAGGTGTCAACATTGTCCTGAAGGCCGATCAACGTACTGGGAGGTTGACCACAGGTCACATCGCGGACATTCTTACTAGAGGTGACCACCCCAGAGGTATCAAAGTACGTTTGACAACAGGCCAGATCGGACGTGTGCAAAGTCTAGCCGAAGGGTCAGCCATGCAGCAACCCGATATATTAGCCCAGTCATCAAACGAATTGCATACTGTTCCTGCACAAAACCGGTCAAATTATCAAAACCGAAGTCAACGCCACCAACGACGGGGAGGACGTGAAACGTATGAGGAAGCTCCTGGATCACGGAGCAATACAACCTCATCGCTATTCGATTACGTTCAAGAACGACGCCAACCGAGGATCCGGGGTGGGATTGGGCGAAGCTATGAGCCACAACCAGATCCAAGCGCCCAAGAACTGCTTGAGGCCGACTTTCCAAACATTGACCCTGCATTGATCGCCGCAATTGTAGCCGACTATCCGAATAAGAATGAAGCCAAAACTGTACTTTCATCACTGTCATGAAACCATGTCATCGAGCCCCCGATTTCGATTTGAAACTCTTGAACATCCGTTTCTGACTACCATTCTTGGGCTTCATGAGTCCAAATACACCGCAAACTAATCACCTGACTACAAGTCTGAGAGGGCATCGATGCCAGGTTACGAATGCCTTCATGCCATGTCACAAGAAAACATGGCAGGATTCGTGTAACAACCAAAAGCTATCGCTGACCCGTTATTCGCCAAAGCAACCAGGACACATAGTAAACACATGACGAACGTCAAGGCCAAATGTACGCAAAACGCACACCGAGAACTAGCAGACCGCTGCCTTGTCACCTCGATGACTCCCATTTCTGGGACTGGTAACTCCAGGTAGTACAATGCCTCTTTGTGCAACCACATCATTGGTGAAGACCGTCCAAAATGCTGTCTGGAGTGCACAGTGAGATGCGAGGAGAAAGACTGTGTTTTTCTCCCACCAAGTAGTCAAGCAAGGCGAGGAACAGGGAACCATCATCCCATCAAAGACTCGAATCTGACTATAAAGCAATGGACACCACCCAGGAACAAGAGGAGCACTCTTTTCACCCGATCGCGATCGAACTCAACCACAAAACAGAAGCAGAACACATATTTACCCTGTCCAAACACTATGGACAAGCCCGAAACTCCTAACATAACCCAATCTCAACGACAACCGTCGAAATCTGGTTCACATTACAGGGAACACGATATCAAGACGCAAACATCCAACCCATCTGCAGCACCAAGACCACAAACGTCCCTCACCGATCCCCAAGTCCGTATTCGCCAAGGGCCCTATGGCCCACCTCCTACCAACCCTCCCACCATTCCGCTTCCACCCATTCCGCTAAACCAACCACGTTTCACCGGCACTTTCCATCCTCCGACCACACGTCTCAAACGGCCCCTATCTCCTTCGCCCACATCCACGTCCGCAACCCCCGCAAACCAAAAATCCAAAGCCAACAACTCCAAAATCACCGACACCCTCCGCCTTAACCACAGCACGCCCGCCACCCTCCTCTCATCCCGGCCCACAAGTCCCCCGACCTCCAACCACTCCCTCGCAACCCCTCCTCAACCCTCTTTCGAACCCTGGGTCCCCAAAACCCAACCCCCGCCTGCAACCCTTTCCGACAAGATCAGATCCGAACCGACCGTGAAACAATAATCGGAGGGTGTTGAGAGATGAGGAGGAATCGTTACAACGTGACCGGGAAGGACGAGGAAACGAAGAGGGAGGTATCTCATGGCGGAAGCAACGGCGAGAGCATGAGTATGGAAAGAGATATGGACATGCAACTCGAACCAGAAGCCCCAATTGAAGGAACCTAGACGAAGAGCTCTGGGAGAAGAGAGAATCAAGTTTTGGAGAAATAGGGGGGGAAGGGGAAATACAGAGGGAGAATGGAAAACGAAAATTGGAAACCAAGACTCGATCATGATGTTGATGGAAATAATGATAATGACGATCGTGAGGAATGGGAAATGGAGATGAAAAATGGAAATTGAGTATGATGAAGAGAAGGAGGAAGAGGATGTGATGATAATATAAACAAGCGGTTGAATTTCTCTTCGAAAGTACATTGGATCATTGAAATGCAAAACGAATCTCAGGTTCATCCCGCTTGTTTAATGAATGGTATCTTATTGAACAAAAGCATCCATTTCAGAAGAGCTCGTGTATTTGGAAAGGCATTCTTCTGATAAGTAGAGATATATATTCCATGTAGAGAAAAAGTTGACCGTTTCCAACCATTATGTCTGTCCAGACATCCATGCTTTCATCATCAGATTACAATAATATAGTCCAATCTCGTCCTACTCTTGTGATGTCCTCTGAATTTGGGGTTATGAGAGAAACGCGAGTATTATTGTTCAAATTGCAAATTTAGTTTCAAGATTTGATCTCGGGGGCAATGGGTGCAACTTCCTCAATAGTCTCGTCGGAGAATTTCAAGTCTTCTTCGATAGGAATGGTATCCCTGACTTTGTACCAAACTACTGGTGCGGCGAAGATCAACCCTGCAGCGCACAAAGCCCAGGATGAAGCGTACTCATCGAGATATGGGATTGCCATGGCGTCAAGACGCCAGACAATGGCTGCACCTGCAGATTGAATTCCTTTATAGAAGCCGGTGAAATTGGCAAGTTTGCGGGAATTATTTGTCATAGCACCCATGAGCCTGCAAGGGGGAAAAGGATTAGATAAGAATTGAGGGTAATGATGCAGTTGAGATTGGCTTACCAGTAGACCGTTGTTTGCCAAGCAGCATCAAAGAAACCGTAGAACATATAAAGGAACATCGGACCAATGTATCCCGAATCATTGAAGTCCTTCGTCTTGAAATCGTCGGCCGATACAGAGGCTCTGGTGTATGTCTTTTCAAAAGCATAGCCACCTCCCCAGATGACCATGGTGAGGACAAACAACACAACAAGAACTACTCTAGCCTTGGTCCTGCGGCCCGCCACCTTTAGATCGAGACCAATGCCAAAGATCCATGCACCGACGATTTGCATGAGATAGTACAAAACACCATTCAGAGCACGGGTGCGAGTATTGAAGTACGCAGCATTGATGCCGTTAAATTGATAGGTGTAAAACCAGTTGCTAGCAAAGAACATTGGGAAAAGGAGGAGGATGTAGGTATCGGTCTTGAATGTCTCGAGAAGGGCAAGAATTTCTGATTTCCATGTAGGATTCTTCATGAGGATAACGTGGGACCCGTCTGATCGAACCACTTTCTCAGGATCGACAAGGGTCCAAGCAAGGAGGAACCCGAATGCCATGAGGATAATGAAGGCAATATAAGTTCCGTCACTCACAGCGCCTGCGGTTTTGTGCAGATTTTCACCGAGTGGGATCTGTAACAACAAGTCAGCATTTGTGTCACCGGTTGCAACCCGATCACCTACGAGAGATCCCAGGACAGCTCCCATGTTGAATATCATCCAAAACCATCCAATAGCGCGTCCCTTATCCTTCTCGTATGGATAACTCATCATGACAGCTCCTTGGGCAGTCCAAAGAAGACCAGCACAAAGACCAAGCACGGCACCCGCGAAGATGAGGAATCCGACGTTCTGATTGTGGTTGTACGATAGGATGGAGCAAAGGTAGAGAAAGTAGCCAAAACCACCGAAGGATAAGGTCAAGCGTAAACCAATTCTGTTGGCGATGCTACCAGCGAAAAACCCAACGCCTGCAAAAGTTGCATACAGAGCGACGGTCGCGTTGTCAACATCCTTCGTCTTGACTTGACCAGCAGCTCCCAGACCGGTGACAGCATTGTACATACCCGGACACATGAAGCACACCACTGAGACAAGAATGACTTGCACATTTGGCGTCGCAAAACCTGGGAATGTCCATGATCCAACCTTGAAGGTCTTGTACATCCATGGTGCACCTCTCTTGCCAGTAGTAATCACGCCTTCTTCCTTTGCGCCATCATGCGAGGGTGTGGCAGAGCCTATTTCGGGCGCAGATGTCTTTTCGTTGATGGTCTCGGCCATATTGCGCGTCTATAATGAAGCTCAAAGGCGTCAGTAAGAAACAAACGGTAATGGCCGAAGTAACAGAGATCAACAGTCTTGCGGAAAGAAAAGATCGAGGACCCGAACAGCTGGATCCGATAGAGACAAAGGACCTTGGTTATAATAACACGCAAGATCTGTCAGAAAAGGACTCACCTTGTATGGAACCCGATCAGGAGACGAGACCACAGATAGTACAGTTACACCCAGTTGTAACACACAAACGAGATAGGTAGTGGACAAGAGATGAGGTTACTAAAGGGTAGCGATCGATGGGGACATTTGTCAAGCCACACCGCGACCCTACTGGGTTGACCCGAAGAGAAACGGTCGAAAGAGGAGCTTGGACCCTTGCCAGGATAGCTGTAAGGAGATAAGGCGATTGTTTCGTTTTCTTGGTACGGAGGGGATGAGAGGAGAGGGTGATGAGGTTTGTTAGGTGATAGGCGCACGGGACGTTTCAATGGATTGTTCCGGGAAGGCTGTTTCTGACATTGGAGGGATGCAACTCAGCAATTCGAGCAGTCAGAATGAATAACAGATAGTAATGATGAGAACGAGAGGAACCAGATGGGCTGCTTGTTGCGCCTATCGCATCGCATGGTCCATAGATTAGTTGCATGAGGAATGCTGGGGCTCAAAGATAACGCAGGTGCATTGGGCTAGCGAGAAGTGGAATTGGGGGGTTGGATGGACAGAGAGCAAGTAACCGTAATTGGGTAGAGAGGAGGAGGAGGAGCAAGATGGAGTAGATGGAGTGAAAGCGATGGACAGTGAGGAGAAGTGGACAAACAACCCTCCACGGATCCTATCAATTGGCCTCTGCGGTGCTCCACCAGACGAAATCCCTTGTACTATGTAAGATATGCCTGGTGATCATGATTATGATGAAGCTACAACCTTGCTCTTCATCACAGTGCTGTACTCCGGTATACGAGTGCACTTGTGGAATACAACTGGGGAGAAGGAACCCGAGTATGATACATGCTTCAGGTTGGAAACACCTCTAACCACCACGAGGAATGCAAAGAGATGAGATGATTACTGATGAAACATCAGATTCCTCTGCGCCAGGTTACAGTTACAATGATTATTATCATTTCATCAATTGATAGCAGACATTATTATTTGACGAGGAATCTTGTGATACATTCACCACGCTTACTCTGTACATCCCAGATGTGGTTTCCAGCAGCTGGGCCTGGGCAAGACCAAGCCCAAGGCAAGCCCGTTGAAACCTCCAGAGACAGGGCAAATTAGAAGCTATCATCCGACAAATGTGAGATAACAAGGTGCCATTGACGACAGGAATACTGACGGTTCTTAAGGAAAGCCGGTGCAACATGATTCGGAAGTCCTATTAATTAGTGGGGATGGAGTTTTGGTGTCACTAGGGTAACATCGCTCCATGGGAAAAGTCGATGATACCGTTTCAGTGGCATCTCCCTACGGTAGGGTAGGCCAGAAAAGGCCCTTCAATTGCAAGTGCCATCCTAGTGGGGGCTATTCCTCTGGATTTCCACTGTCAACAAAGGACCACAGGCGATCCTTATCGAGAATTTTCTTTCTTATCGTTTACCGTTACTTCGTCACTGTACCGCTCGCCGCTGATGCCGACGAAGAACCTTACCCTCTCTAACACGTGTATGTACGTGATACCCAGAACGGGCCATTTTTACTACAGTAGGGTACTCATGCCATCAAGGGCTGCCTATTGCGGTGCATTGCCTACCCCCCAAAACTGTCATATAGCGGCTTCGTGGCCGAAGATTTCCCACCATCGCCGGCAGTATCCATTCTATCGGTACAGTTCTACATAGTAAGTGATTGCCACGGGTGGACATACGCCATTAGCAGTAAGTCCGATGCACGAAAGCTTCATTGAAACCTTTGCAGCTTTTGCAGTTCCTCAATGACTGGACTGTCCTTCCCGCGAAACGTGCATTCCATCTTTCATGAACCGGTAATTACTTTCTTTTACTATTCTTTCATTTCTTCACCGGCTTTGAACTCTCGTGTTGGTAAAAAAATAAAAATAAAAAATTGAGACGAAGAGGTTGATCGCCCTTCACATCGTCGTCATTCATGCCTTCAGCAATTATCGATCCAGCAGATATCCGTGTCACGAAATTTACGAACTGCTTTCTGGTCAAAGGTGATCGGCTGGTTTATGAAGACCTTTGGATAGATGCGACGACGGGGAAAATCCTCAAGAGCCAGGAAGCTTTCTATGGCAGTCTGGTAACGCCAGACCAAACGATCGATTTACAGGGCAAAATCGTGGCGCCGGGTTTCATCGATGTGCAACTCAATGGCGCCGCTGGATTCAACTTCTCCGTACCTCAAGAAACGCCAGAAGAATTCGAGGCAGGGTTGAAAAAGGTGAATCAACACCTCATCGAGAACGGAGTTACATCATATCTTCCCACCGTCGTCAGCTCACTCAGAGAAGTCTACCACAAGGTCCTCCCGCACCTCGGACCGTCAGGCGCATCGCGAAACCCTTCAAACGGAGCCGAATCCCTCGGCGCACACGTCGAAGGACCGTTCCTCTCACCCAGCAAGAATGGAATCCACAGCCTCGACGTCCTCCGCGTCGCCCGATCTCTCTCCGACGTGGAGGAGATGTACGGAAAAGAAAACCTGTACCCAAAAGCAAGCTCCAAATCCACCACCGCCACCGGACCTACTACCCTCTCTCCAGCACGCATCAGAAAAATCACCGCCGCCCCCGAACTCGGCGCTATGTCGGACCTGATCCCAGACCTCACATCTCAAAACCTGATATTCTCTATCGGCCACACCAGCGCCACATACGACCAAGCCCTACACGCCATCACCCAAGGCGCAACGATGATAACCCATCTCTTCAACGCGATGCTCCCCTTCGGTCATCGTGACCCCGGCATCTTCGGACTCCTCGGCAACAAATCTCAGCCGTCCTCTCCTCACTCCTCACTCCCATCTTCCCCATCCCCGCGCGCTTCTCACTCCTCCTCCACCCCTTCCCCCGAGATCTTCCGCCCCTTCTTCGGTCTCATCGCCGACGGCATCCACCTGCACCCGACAACGCTCTCCCTAGCCCACAGCTCCCACCCGACCGGCACCATTCTCGTCACCGACGCCATGCCCCTCTCCGGTCTCCCCGACGGCCTCTATCCGTACCCGAACAACGACACGCTCCGCAAATCCGGCATCTACCTCACCCTCGAACGGAACGGTCGTATCGCCGGCTCCGCCGTATCCCTGATCCAATGCGTAAACAACTTCCGCCGATGGACCAGAGTCGGTGTCGCCGAGGCCGTGGCTTGTGTCACGAGGACGCCGGCACGTATGTTAGGCGCAGAGATCGAGGCGACGAAGGGCAGATTGGAAGGAGGTATGGATGCGGACTTGGTCGTGCTTAGCGATAGTGGTATAGAAGTCGAGGAAGGGTTGAGGGTTGAAGGGGTTTGGAAATTCGGGAGAGAGGTCTTTAGAAGGTGAAGAGGGGGGGACGGTTGCATCCGGAGGATTTATGAGTTTGACGATTGATTGATTGATTGATTGATAGATTCGGGTACCTATTTTTCCTTTCTTGGCTTCCTGGATGATTATAAAAGATTGATCGATTCCGACAGAGGGACCAAGTCATGCTTGCTTTACATCTGGACGACGGACAGAAGAAGGGGGTTGACGAGTATCAGGTGGTGATAACGATGGTAATGGTGTTTCGGTATCCAAAATTCCAACCGACATACAAAAAAGGGGGAGTGAGGGAGGGAACAAATAGGGCTTCGCATAGCAATTTAATTGGCTTTTTCTGATTAATTCCAATTTCTCATTCTCCTGAAATTTCTAGACCCGAAAAATGCTTCATCTCTGGAATAATATAATTAAGATTCAAAAGTCGGTTCATAAGGAGATCAAAGACTTGAAAGGGTTTCTAAACGGCGTCAATTCTTCAAAATATGTCCAGAAAAGAGAATTTTGATATGAGGTATGTGATTGTGCTTTGTGCTCTTCGTTTAAGATATAATCTATATACAACTTTGACCGCTAATTGCGCGCATGATTAAGTAGCTGGCTGGGGAAGATGACCAACATGTATGTCATGCTATATTTTGGTATAAATAACAAAACTCCATCATGAATATGGACAGTGTCTGGATTCTGGACTTGAACGTTTGGAAGAAAACAAAGAGATAAAAGGTACCATGATCCAACCTATCGGCGCCATTGCTCCGCCCGCTGCAAATGCAAGTGATATGACTGAATAAACTTTTTTGCTCTAGGGCTTTTATGCACAGCACTATATTATCGGCAATACGTATTCGTGCGGCATTGGTGTTGCTCGACACGTCGACTAAGACGAGTATATACCACTTTCGCATATCGCGACGGCAACCGCGACCGCAGCACCAAATATTGGTGCATCACAAGACGGTTCGAGGTGGATTTCAGGAAGTGTGGAGGACCTCGTTCGACCTTCTGCTGCAATCATGCTAGCAATGTATGATGAACACATTTCTCTGAAACCTGGGTATTTGTTAACTACACTGCCATCGCAAGCAATCGTCAGCTTTTCCGCGCCGGTCACGGGGGATTTGGCATCGTCTAGGTCTCGACCGATTGACCACAGAGCGTGTATGCTGGTTGCGATGTACGCTGCCGCTCTTGTTGAAACGCATTCAGCAATGGATCGGAGGAATAGGAGGTCTTCTAAAGAGGGTAAATTCGTAAAGGTATGTGTCTTTTCGAGGTATGATGATGCTCTGGATAGGTTGGGAGTGGTGTCTGACTCTAAGATGGCGAGGAATTGCGTATCGAGCGTATATGGCATAGACAATGAACTTGGGATTACACCTCCGAAAAGGCCAGCTGTCTCAGTGGCTTCGAAAATGATGAGACGGACTATCTCTCCGAGATATCGTCCCGTTGTCATGTATTCCAAAGGCTGGAAATCGGGCAGGGCGTGAGATCGGTTTAATTGGTCGTCAAAACGGGTCTTTGGTAAGATGCTGCCACCAAACATCGAAAGTTCAGTGTTGGTGATGACCTTCTCTGCCTGAGCATGCCAAGAAGGCTGTCTCTCTCCAAACTTCTGAGCCCCAATTTGCGACACTGGCATGTGGACGGCACAGTTCATGCCAGTTCCCAGTATAAGGGACATTGAGGCGAATGGGTCTGAATATGCCTTGGACAATAATGTCGCCGATGAATCATTGACAATAGCATCAATCTGGACTTTCACACCCTGTCGGGAGCATGCAGCTTCAAGCGTGACTCCGAGATCTTGGCCAAGTGTGCCCTTTGAACAGTTGAACCCCTTTCCCATGTTCTGAATTTTACCGCCACGTATAGAAGTTTGTTCGATTGGGAAACTCCAAGATAGTCCCAGTGGTATTACTCCGTTTCGTTCTTGAACACCAGCTTCATCCGCAACAACATGTTTTATCTTTGTCGCCATCCAATCAAAGAACTCGATCCCATGTAAAGATCTAACCTTCTCGTCGATGGCTGTTGACGTCACACGAACAATCTTGATCCCGTCCTGACCATGCTGCCGGCCAGTGAGTGACACCAATGCGACTCTGAATGTAGAGCCACCGACGTCCAGAGCGAGGAAAGTTCCTGTCTCATTGCCGGAGGGAAGTGTGTGGTTGTATGAAGGGAGCATACAATAAGGATTCGTGAGAAGTTTGTTGCGGTACTCCATCTGCATTTGTCCAGAGAGAGCTAGCAGTTCTGTACTGGTCAAGTGTCCGAGGAGTTGGGATCTGATCTCTCTTTCTAATTCTTGCAGAGTGTTCCTGGTCACCAAACCTTCCCTTGAAGACAGGCGACTTGACCAACCTGTCAGGGTCGCTGGACAGGTCAACATCGTCCTCAACGCCCTCAGCAGCTGCTGGAGGAACGCTGCAACCATCTTTCTATATGACCATGTCATCGATATGCAGGGAGGGCAATTGTGTATTTGTCCTCCCCTCTGTCCCCTCGGTGACTGGCAGCAATGATATATGTCCCTATGTCACGAGAGGCAGAATTGAAAATTGAACGAGCGTTGTGAGGCAACCGATGTAGCATAGGGTAAAGTGGTGATCCGCAAAAAGTAAAGACTGTTGTAGTATGGTGGAAGAGGTTGCAGCAATGTTAACATGTGTTGCATGCTGGCACTTGTGTTGAACTTTCGCGGAGCATCCGGGCGCAGGGACGATGAGACAGGGCAGGGATACCGTAGATAGTATGTTTGCAATCGAGTGGAGAATATCTCGAGCGTTTTGATCGAGGAGACGAGTGAGTCGCAAGAAGGTAAACGTAATAGGCGCAATTGGTGGAACGATCAGGATCGATCCAAGGCGTGACTAGGTAGGGAAGGGAGAGAGAAGCCGATCACTGTTTTGGATCAATGAGGACATTGGGAGGAAGTGCAATGCTGGATAGGCGGGCAAATAGATACGTTAGATAGACACAGTAGTAGCGGGTTGGGAGGAGAAGAGTTACAATAATGCCATGCGAAGGGTGGTTTTGGGAATGGATACGATGGATACGATTGGGTTAAAGGTGACTCTTGGAGAAGGTGATGTCGCAACGTGGAGCTCGTAGCGTTACATGGGGAAAAAGCGAGAAAGGCGATGGACTTTTACCACAGAGGGAGAGAAGGAAGAAAAACCCAAGCTTATCAATTGATTAGTAGTGTAAGGTCAGGCATTGTCATTATCATCATTATTATTATTATTATTCATTACTGTATAATTACTACCGTAACGTGGTCTTTTTGTCCGCTTCTTCTTTTTGGTGTACGTTACTACTTCAATGGCAAGAAGGAAACCGTGATCATTGCTGAGTGAGGGTGATGGCCGGCATTGGGGGATGAAATTGACGTATCCCCATTGTATGCCCGAGTGGTCGAGTAGCAGTCCAAGGAAACAAGAGAAAGGGATAGTTCTGCGACCATTGTCACCCTGTATGCTCCTATATATCCTTCCTGGAAACCGTAACAGTAGCATGGCTGTAAGTAGTTGAAGCCATCGATATACAGAACCAACGTGATGGACAGCGACACATCCAACGAGATATGCATATATACCCAAGGTAGCCAAGACGGCCTGGCTGGGCCTTATCGAGGAGATGACAGCGGGGTTCTGAGGTGACATACGTCGTACCTGATAATGAAAGCGATATACTGTGATGATCATCTTACCACAGAGTATGGTATGGGCGAAAGTAGTAGTCCGGTCCTTTTCCGGCGAATGTATCTCCTTTTGCCTTTCCAAAAGTCGACCTTCCCATATCGGCCTGTATTGTACAGTGCATTGTATGAGACAAAATTTCCTGTTGCGGAATATCTCAGTGCCGAACGCGAATCCTTCCCTTCCCAAGAACCCTGGCCAAGAGCAAGCCGAATGTAACTCACCTATGTGGCTTGCTTTGCCTGGCTTTCCCTGAAGCGCGTCAGCAACCAGGATGGAAGCCATTTACGATATCCTTGTATCTCTAACCATGTTCTACGGACGCACGTCGTGCCCTGTTCGTTGTAATACGACGTGAAACCCGATTGTCTGGCTGATATCCTTGTTCGAGCTGGCCGAAATCGACTATCACGCACCGTAGATATAATCCAGCCGAGTATTTCTGAGATTTGTAACCTTCAATCGGGAAAGTCTAAGCTGTGAGGTATTGATAACATTGCATTTCCCTTAGTCCCGCCTAGCTAGTCGTGGCGTATCGAGGATCAATCCTTCGATCATAATCCTACATTACGGATTGAATCCCATAGCCGAGAGATCTTGGATTTGCCGCAACGGTGAGCAATATATCCTAGTCAGGCCAGGTATTGCGTGCTGTCCAATGGACATGACCGCCCTCTTTTCCCTCTCGCAATGCAACGTCATACTCAGAGTAATTAGTTTTCGGTATGGTGACAAAGTTAAAGTCCTTTTCCCCTGACATTAACAAGTGAGTCGATATTGTCGAATTGTCTTTCATATCGGTAAAACGAATGGGTTGACATTACATTGGCATCCTGGACCTAGGCAGCGTCGGCCTCATCTGATTTGCAACCTGGTCCGTGGCAATTCCTGCATCGAAGCAAGCCTCAATCACATGACATCTTGGACATTATTATCCGTCTTGCCAATGAAGACCTCTGACCTCTCATGACGTTGTCTCTCGTTGCATGTCGTCTTATCTTAGTATTATTGGGTTGGTAATTCTCAGACCGTTCAATAGGTCCATGGCATAATTGAATGAACAACAATCTTGTTCGATTGCCTTGTATCTGGATGCACTTCCTGTTACGATGTAGAATATCGCAGATTGGGGGGGGGGGGGGGGGGGGGGGGGCAAGATACATGCCAGTACGTTATAAGGTGTCCGCTTCGATTTCGCAACATCACAGATGAGATATTGATGGTTTCGGAATGCAATTACGTGGTACACTGAACAGTAATTCCTTCGTGATCTGTGCAAAAGAAGCAGTTTTCCTTGTTCTGTGAGACATATCGCGTCTTCACGGTATCCTTGGGGGCCGAAAGATAATTTTTGAGCAGCTTATGGAAATAATTCGCTTAGAAGATCTTGTGCGATGCACAAATGAGACCACCGGCTTCGATATTCGACACACAATATTTGCATGGAGATATAGACCACGCTTTGGGTGATTTGAGGCACACGCGAACGAACCGAGAATCATGGATGGCAGAATAACCTGGTCCCCACGCATGAGGATACGTCGTTATACGCGAAAATGCTTCAAGTCCATCGGGCCTATCCCGGAGTTGCCAATCGGGTCTGTAAAGTTCAGCAAGATTTCTCATCGGGGATTTATATTGCATAACGAGAGGTCCCAGGGGCTCTGTAAGCAAAATGGGAACTCAGAATGGCACTGGGAAGACCTAATCGGGGCAAGGAAGGTAAGATTCGGGCGATTGACGACAATCAATGATGTCTTGTTGTCATGCTTGAATGGCTTCCGACATCTGAAAGAGATCAGAAAGTCGTCCGTGCAACCTCTTTTCGGGGACCTGTAATGTCCGGACAGTATTTCCCGTTTCCCACAGTACTCTGAGTACTCGATTGAGGAATTCAACATACAAGAACGCCGGAGAGCAGCAGGGGCCCATAGGCTCGCTGCGCAACGGTTGGCTGCCTTTGCAGGAGGAAGGAAAGGATGAATGAAGTATTGCAGCTCGCTTGGTGGCGTCGACGATAGCCAGTCACATATGCCATGTTTATACCCGCAGCGAACAGTCGGTCAAGTATGTTCTGCTTACCAGTTGCGCCCGGGAATTTCCATTCTTGTTTGGCTCTTGCATGGACGATTATGGAAGCGATTGCTTGGTAGCAGACTGTGGGCAAGACACAAAAGCGTGAACCGCCTCGCATTGCATGAAGATTGATGGCACCCAAGCTCATCAATCAAGTAGCCAATCAATCAATTGCTCCGCAACACACAGACAGATCCTAGTAATTACTACTACAAGGGAAGTTCACCTAAATTTGTCAGCGGAGAGCAAGAAAGAATACAGCACAATACAAGAGTACACAATAATAAGCAGTGGAATACCTATCCTAGTAATTAGTACGTCTGGTCTAGCAATTGGTGACAGGCACAGTTTCCATCCTAGCGTTTCTAATTTCATCTGGTGAGGCATTGTGGAGGCTTCGGACTGTACTGCGATTTTGCGCCTCGACCGAGGAGAGTGAAGTACCGACTTCAGCTGTTGGAGGCGAATGGATACTTTTACCTAGCACCAAAGCTTGATCCAGGGAGAAAGACAGATCATCTTCCTCGCTTCTTGATTGTGGCTTAACGGTCAATGAGGAGTATGATAGAGACGAAAGATAATGGTCAGGCCGCCGGTGCACAAATATCTACGACATTAGCGATTGTTGAAGACGATTGAGAATTGAGAAAATAAAGTTGACGAGAACATTGCGCCGTCTTTTCTGCAACGAAGATCCCTTTTTTCCTCATTGATCGGCAGACATCCTGGTCAGAACTTGTCTAGTGCGACCACACTTCGTTGAGGTGGCCGGAGTATCTCATAACGAGCCGTATTGTATTCATCCCATATTGATCATCGATCCAGTAACATGCCGATCTTTTTGCTCGCCCTAGCTATTGGTACCGAAAAGGAAAGAGCAAATCTCTTTTCTCCCAATCCCGACAGAAGAGGACGAGAATATCAACAGCGACTTCATCCACCGAGTGTAGAGTTTTGACTAGAACAAACCCCTTACTTGAACCACTATTGGAATATAAGCAGCAACAGGAACTTGTCAGCTGTGAGTTCTATTGACGCAGCTGGAGCGTGAGCAGCTGTTAGCGATCGAGAAACCTGCCATCTAATCTTGGTCTTTATTGGTTGTGTTTTTCCTCGCCTTTCGTTGTTGTAGCTGTGTCAAATCTCCCGGGTCAGCCCCATCCAAACCGTGCCAGATTATACTCTTGCCCGGACTGGTATACGCGCACCACGGGTGGTGAAGAAGCAAACCCGAAAGGTAGACGATAATTGACTTCGATTGGCTGCAACAAGAGGTGCGCCACAATGGAGCAGGGCCAATCCCTGTTTTTTGTACCTGTTCATCTCTTTCCGCAGTGCCGGCATCATAAACCACAAGAAAACACCAAGAGAAACTGCCACTACTGTACTCCTTATGACACCAACGCCATCACGCCCGGAGATGGACCTGCCCAACCTGCAGCTCGTTAGTGAAAAGTGACTTCCGTCGGAACAATGAGATCAAAGAAGACTGGGGTTTTTGTGGCCCCCAGGTACCGAGTCTGCTGCAAGATGGTCTTTTTTTGCATCGATTGCGCTACAACGACGTGTTGTGCAGATGGAGTAGTGTTGACAAGCATTGGCAATCTCTTTTATTGTAAAGGTTTGGGTCAATCCATCCATGAATGCTTTTCTTCTCTGTTTCCCATCGAGTTCGTCGAGCATCCAACAAGCCCTTGGTCCCTCCTCTACCATTGTCTCATCCCTCTCCCTTCACGTGTTGAGTGAGTCAACTTCGAGTCAAACTTGATCAGACGACATCTTCGGTTCAGCCCACAGGAGCTACCCCAGGCCTAAGGGTACCCTAGCAGTAAGCGAGGATCACTTGTCGCTGGTGAAAATCTTTTGGTGGCCCGCGCGTTCAGACCGACCAACTACCATACACGTCATTGGAACCAGTCAGCAGCTGCAAAGCGCGTTTCGAATTTGAACAAATTGGTGTATAACAATACCCGATATCACAACAAGAAAACACCAACCCCCAACGGTCCAAAATCTAATTCACTCGCTTCGTGATTTCCACTACTTTCTTTTACACTGTGTCCTGTGGAGGCAGAAAGGCTCTGTGAGTCAACGAAAACTTATTGTCTGTTGTCGTAGTCAGCGCTGTGCGCACACCGGTACCTGCAGCGAAAGAGCTGCAATGAGTTGCAATGGAGACCCGTCTCAAAAGATACCTCGCATCGCGTAAGCTGGATCGCAGCGCTTCTCAATTGAATTTATCACAATCCACTCCTGCTGAAGAATATGACTTCAATACCCCTCCAAAGGCGGAAAAGTCAACTTCGAGGCGTTTCTTCACTGCAATGCGAGATTCACCGGTTAAATTCCGCGGGACGGGAATCGACGAATTTCTAGCATCGCCGTATACAGCAACCACGCCAGGGAAGCAACCGATCTATGTTGGCACTCCGGTGCATGGTAATGGACCGGTCAAACTGCAGACATGTCGCCGACTGGCAACAGGCGAGCTCATCGTCACTCAGCAAGACCAGGAGAGGACGCTTGCCGATATTCGAGAAGGTCAATATATTGTAGGCAAAAAGGAACCGCGAAGGCCGTCTTCTCAACAATCGCAACAACCAGGACAACGGAAGATTTCGAAAAACGACATCAAACATCCAGAACCTGCTCCACCACGATCCCCGTCGCCGATTCAAGAGCTCCCTACCTTTCCATCTGACTCCAGAATGAGCGGTTCCTCATCCCAGCGAGGCAGAAGCAGGACACCAAGTCAAGGTCAACAATCAGGTGTCATGAAGCAGTCCATGCCACGCCACAGCAGCTCCATGTCCCCAGGTCGCTCTGCCAATAGCACCATTGGCGAGGAACCGAACGTTGCTATTGAAGCCTTGTGGAAAGCTGAAAACTCTCGACTGGTGACTCTCTTCGGTCCGAACGAAGCTAGTCGTGCTGACTCGTCCTCCCCCCGCGTTTCTGGGTCTCAGCAAGGACAACTCCCTTTATCGCCCCCTAGTCGCGCCATGAGCCCTTTCTCCCCCAACTCTTCTCCGCGGCCAGGTGTGAACTCATCACTCCAAGATGTATCATCTCTTTGGTCTCATGATCCTCGTACCAATATGAGATCTCCAGAACCAAATTCTACTCGCGAGGACATTCGGACCATGGTCGAGAATATGCGCTCTACTTACCTCACAGCAATGGATGGTAAGCCTTCTGTTAGCGCACGGAATCAAGGCATGACAAAGAGAGCCCCCCGACGGAGAAGTCGGACTTATAATCATTCTCCAAACGAGGACGCTGCAATATCAGGAACACAAACCAGGCAAAAACGATCATCAATCCGACGATCGTGGCATGCAGATCATTCAGATATGCCCAACGAAGCAGATGGTCTCTCTTCGGCAGGACTTCACTACGGCAATAAGCAACGCGCTGCACACCGTGGTTCATCCGGAAGTAGATCAAGTTTTCAACTTCTGCCGCCGGATACTGAACCGCCAGCTGTACTCCCACCTCTACCACATGATGCGAATGAAGATCAATCCCTGCATGTAATGTCTACAATTCCTGATGAGCCTGCGGAAACGGTTTCTGAGGAAGAAATAACAGGGAGACCCACACTTGCTCGCGCAGATTCAATGACACTAGGTCCGTTGCTGAAGGCTACCACACCCAAGAAAATCCATGGAGATAAAGCGTCAAGAACTCCATCTCATGACACTGAACAAGATCAACTTTCATCGCCTCCTGCGCTCAGTGAGACACAAAGTGGCTCGGTCCGAGATTCGCTTCCTTCTACGATCTCGACATCCGATTTCCATTCAGCGGCAATAGATCATCCAACCGAAGCGATCCCCCGTCTCCCTAGCACGTCCACCCTGACGACGCCCACGACGCTCGCAGCCAAGGACCCATTCTCTACGATGAATCTACCGTCAAAGAAGCTAGCAAATGTTCTTGAGTCACCAGTAGGTGGTCTCGCGATAAGCAAAACCCAGCCTCCAAATTTGTTACCAGAGAGCATCATTTACGATCCTGATGACACTTTCAACTGCAGGTTCGATTTTGATTGTTTCTTCCTTGGCAAAGACGGAAATAACCATGCTCTGTTACGGACCGTGAAATCCAATGAATCGAACATTAGCAAGAAAGAGCCCCCCCATGCAGACGAAGTTGTGGCACCAATAACTTCCAGCATCTAGATCAATCACTGGGCTTGATAGCTCTAGCGAACACCTTTTCCTTTGATGTCACATTCTTCTCAAGACAATTCAACAATCAGCAACGCGGTTGCCGCATACACTTTTCTCTAAATGCCCCTTCAAATATAAGGCCACACCACAGTTACCTGGTTATTTTGTGGTTCATTATTTGCCCGTCCATGTACTAAGTCTGCACTTAACTCGCTTGCAGACACGTTTGTTATCTGCGTGCAGAAGCAGCGAATTGATGTTTTCAAAGCGATATTTCTGTTTTTATAGCGATGAGTTTTCGGTTCATCTGGTTTCTAGTCAACATCCAGATTCTTGGCCTTGCGACAAAACAAAGGGATTTGGTCTATCTTGGGTTGGAAAGGAAGCGGAAACGAAGGGTCTTTGGGAATAGAGTATTCGGTTATCAAAAAATAAATGGGACTCCGCCGGCGAGGCGATAGTTCACCCAGGGAAGAGCTAGATTGCAGCAGCCATCTGGGAGATTTCAATAGCTCAAACATGATGGACTTTGTTTAGATCATGAGCTACATCACATCTGCTGCTGTCGTGGCCAAGTCTAAAAAATTAGCGTCATCTGATCGCAAGGATAGTATGACTTCAGCCAGTGATGGGATGCGCGGCCTAGTGATCTCGATTCCGAGACAACGATTCTGTCTTAGTCATTATCTGCAATACAGATGATATACATGCAATATTAAAAACTACGATATTGATTACCCGGTTGCTCTGTAATTATATTGTCATTTTCTGAGAAACCATTCCTGCCGAAGCCAATGAGACAAGATACCTGGCATACGTCCCTAGTGATAATGGCGAAGGACATCTGATTCCTAACCTGAGCGCCCCTGCTCATATTCGGGAGAAACATGCCAGTAACTAGCTACGTACCTAGCTATGTTTTGATCCGACTGAAGATGAGGGCATGGGATTCTCCAAGTCTATGTATTCCAGAACCCTGATAGCGGTGCTTTGGCATTCAGTAGCATGGTTATTCGAGCATCTACCCAGGAGTAGCTATTAAACCCTGCGTGGATTTAGCGATGCTACCCACTGAAACCCATCTATCCCGTTCGAGGTCGCCCAGGTGCACATTCGATGTTGAAGGGGGTCTCAATTGGTTCTGGTAAGGAAGACATGACATGGGAGGCTTGGTCACGTGATGACGATCGATTGCATTGTGTGCACCATCAGTATCAGATACGACGGAGGAAATCTATGGGAGAGGTTCTGGTTCGCATATAGCAGGGAAAGACTGGGGACGAGTGTCTGATTTGAGATCTCTGGAGGGTGGGGGAAGAGTTTTCGTAAGATAAAGTATGTTTTGCTGAGCAGCAATAAATCGTACCTTCGCAATGCTGTCCTCTACGCCCTGATCAAACATGCGTGTCAACATCTAGCATCCGCCAACCACGATCATGATACGTTCACAAGTGTTCTCATCCGGATGGTTCAATGCGGTTCAAATTATAGAAAGCAACGGCAAAGACATGCTATACATGATACTTCACTGGCCGGATCGAATAATATGGTTTGTTGGTCATGCTACCCAAGCAACGAGCTGGCGCCGAACCAACTTGCCATTTTATATGCTCGAAAGTAGAAGTTTCCATTAATTTTTTCCCTTTAATGTTTCTCTTTCTTGTTGCTACAAATCGCCTGGTCCTATTCTCTTCTATTCTTCCTATAACCCTCATGACACCTCTATCAATCTCAAGTGGAAGAGCTGTTGTTGTATGGCTCTTTGCACTGGGAATTCTGGGTGGCCAATACTATTGGCTGAACCAGAAATTCGATGAATCGGCTGTTATACTTCGTATCGATGAAGAAGGAGCCCAGTCTGGCGACTTTCAAGCACCCGTGAAAGATGAAGTGTCGACGTTCAAGTGTTCTGGAAATGCTTATAACGGCTTCGTCGCGGACTCGTGAGTCTACTTCCGACTCGCTTTCACCAACATAGGACTTGCTGACTGCCTTTTTAGATGTCTTAGCAAGACCTCCATTACCTATCCTGTCTGCAACTCTGATAGCAGAGGATCTTCTCCTCCAGACCCAAACGAAACCTCCTTCCAACTCTCGGACCCGCCCTACGAGAATTTCTTCTACTCTGATTGCAATGTTGCTACACAGGTTGTCATTACAAGTCCCTTACCGGACGGGAACCTTAGCGTTATCTCGCCTCGTCTTATCATTGCTTGGCCGTCAGGAAACAGTGGTATTTGCTCTTACTTTTCACCTGCAAATGGTCCAAATGGCACGCTCGAGATTTCAATCGTTAATTCGTCTGTTGGTCAGCCTCTGCGTTCAATCTACAAGCCAGGCACGGGGTATCCAGATGTCGGCATCGCCGGAGCTATCCGATTCAACACCACAGCTAGACTTGGAGTGACAATAATGGGCTCCATCCGGACAATAAGAGATTTCACCGAAGGTCCCAGCACTCTCGTACCTATGATCCAAAACTCCATGAAGACTCGAAAAATTGACGGAGACGGTGTTTCTTTACAGAGACTATGGCTGGACAACGTCACGACCTCAGTGTTATCATTTCAACCATATAGCAAATTAGCGCATGTTGATATCAAAGATGATGAAGTTATATTCGATGCAGGAGTTTATATCTTCAATGCCCACTACAACTATCCCCAACAAGAGCAATTTGATATTCGAAAACTCATCGATTCCCAAGACCAAGATATCCTCGAACTGGAACAAGACGAAATACGCTCTCTATCCTTTCTGTCTTACAAGGGGAAAGTACTAGCCGGTGCCTGGAAATTCCTCACCTATTTCGGTCGGGACACGATGATTTCTGCTTTGCTCATGCGACCGATCCTATCTCATGGAGCTATCGAGGCCGTGCTCGGATCCGTTCTGGAGAGAGTCGATCGCGGTACAGGAAGTGCGTGCCACGAAGAAGTAATTGGAGACTATGCCACGTATCTCAACACACTTGAAGGCAAACCATCGACCAACATCCGATGTGATTACCACATGGTTGATACCGAATACTTCATCCCAATCCTGTTACTGGAATACCTCCAAGACAGTGCCGTTGCACAGAAACGGATTTTCAAGTTCCTAGACACCGAAGCCGGCCATTTCTACCCACCCAACAAAGGTCTCACTTGGAGAGAACTACTCATCATATCGACGTCGAAAATCATCAACGATACCAAACCCTTCGCAGCACCTGGTGGTCAGACGAGAGAGAATCTGATCCATCTACGAGACGACATGCAAGTCGGAAACTGGCGAGATTCCATTAATGGGTTAGGAACCGGACGTATTCCCTTTGATGTCAACACCGCAATCGTCCCTGCCGCCTTGCACTCCATCGCGACCCTTTCACAAATCTCTAACGAAACGATCTACGGGTCCCATGCCTCCGAATGGTCCATCATCGCCTCCCACAACGCCAAAATCTGGGAGACCTACGCTTTACCCTTTTTCGAAATCCGACTGAATGCCTCCGAAGCAAAAGGCCGACTCGACAGCTTTGTCCAAACAAGCTCCTACTACAACGGTCCTTCTCATTCCGACCTCATCGACGAATCCTCCTCACTGACATTCTACGCTCTGAGCCTCGACGACTCTCATTCCCTCTCCCAGACCCAAAAAATCCCTATCCTCAACTCCGACACCTGTTTCCACCTTTTCTTCCAACTCCCGCAACTCACCCTTCACTTCCTCAACACCACCGCCCAATCCATCCTCCGGCCCTTCCCCGCAGGCCTCATGACGCCCATCGGCCTCCTAATCTCCAACCCGGCATTCTCTTCCGATCCCCAACTTCACCAAAACTTCACCAACGCCGCATACCACGGCACGGTAGTCTGGGGCTGGCAACTCGCGATGATGGCCAAAGGCCTCGAAAAAGCACTGAAATCATGTCATGTTCCGAGCCCGAAATCCGAACAAGAAATCCCATCCTCCTCCTCATACTGCACGAGCCGCGAAATCCAACAGACCCTGAAATCCGCATACAACCATCTCTGGGACATCATCGAATACAACAAACCCCACATCCTCGACGAAGTCTGGTCCTGGACTTATCTCCCTCACCAGACACGTCAAACACACTCGAACAAGAACGATAATCATCCAAAAGCCGCCGCCAGTAAAAAAGAAGAAAGAGAAAAAAAGTTCCAACATAAACCACTAGGATCGTTCCCTGCTCCACCGGGTTCTGTCGACGGCGGCGGCGGCGGCGGCGGTGGTGTGGTGGAAAGTAATATTCGACAGTTGTGGAGTTTGACTTTTTTGGCGGTGCGGAGGGATCAGAACTTGAGATGAGATGAGATGAGATGAGATGAGATGAGATGAGGAGGAAAGTAAGGAAGAAGAAGAAGAAGAGGAAGAAGAGGAAGAGGAAGAAGAAGAAGAAGAGGAAGAAGGAAGAAGGGAGGGAAATAGTGGAGAAGAGAAAAGTCTGGTGGTGGAAGTGAATGGGTGGGAGTGAGTAGGTTAGTATGCAAAAGGGGAGGGGGAGAACTAGGAGAAACGAAGTAAAGAAGAGGATGTACTCTATTACTCTCTCAATATCATGGCATCAGGGATTAAAAATCTGAGAATGAGTCTAGATGGCTCAGCTTTCACTACGGTGAGATACCAGAACTGAAAGGAAATGGAAGGATCGGCTTGATTTTGAGAATTAGTCTTATTGCTATTGTAACCTGTACGAGACTCTAGGTACTACTTCTGGCTATCAACACAAACAAAGAACCCCCCCATATTAAGCCATGCCCCTTGTCGAAAGGGCAATTGTGAAGAAAGGCTCAAATGAAAGTTCTGGGCTCAAGAGTACTGATAGGCGTGCTTTTCGCAAAATCCATCAGAGAGCTTTGTTCTAGAGAAGTGGACTCAGAAGATACTGTTAGTGAAGGACTTCCTTCGATCGAGCTGTCACCCAACTGATAGCGACTCCATGAACTATCGGGAGATTTGGTCTCTTCATCACTACTTTCTGACCCGCCAACATTGAAAGCTTCAGACTCCAGTTGGAGCGTTCTGATAGCGTTGGCTTTGAGCGTTGCCCTATGTTCCTCGCATACCTTCTCGTAGACATCCACATACTTCTTACTCATGACAGCAGAAGTCCACTTGCTTTCAAATACTTCACGAACGCGTTTGCGGTCCAGAGTTCCAACTTTCTTCAAAACTTCCACTGCCTCATCCTCGGTGTCAACAACAAACCCTGTAACACCGTCACTAATGACTTCAGGAACCGATCCGTTACGAAATGCCACGACTGGGCATCCGCATGCCATTGCTTCAATCATCACTAGACCAAAAGGTTCCATCCAGCAGATGGGAAAGATGAGTGCTAGTGCATTGCTGAGAAAAGGCGCTTTTTGCTTTTCGTTGATTTCTCCGATAAAATTGACGTTATATTCTCTGAAAAGGGGTTTAATCTGCTCCTCGTAATACCTTGATGCCGTTGTACAAATCTTAGCAGCGACCTTCAAAGGGTAACCTGCTTTTTCTGCGATTCTCACGGCTGCAGGAACACCCTTTTCTGGAGCAATGCGGCCGAGAAAGGCAATGTAGGTTGAACTACCATCCATCTTGTCCGAAGTAAGAGATTCAGTTGGCGATAAGAGGTTGACTGGGAGACCATGTTGTACTGCTGCCAACCACTCCAGTTGAGGTAATGAGTTCCTCTGAGAATCGGAAATTGAAGTCATCGGGATGTCCATGGCGGTCAGTGCTTGCAGGATCTCTGGCTTTCCATCGTTGTGAACACTGCCATGATCGGTCCAAAGGATCGGTGTCTTGCATGCTTTTGTAAGTCGTTGCATGACAGCAGGGTGCCAATGAAAGGTGCCGTGATGAATGTGAATGATGTCATGATGAATAGGTCCATTGATGGCAAGGTCCAATTGTTTGTAATATGGCAATTTGTAGTTTTCAGCAGTGTGAGGTATCTTGAGTTCACGGAAAGAGGCAGGGTAGCATTCGATTAGGTCTGCGGACGTCTCACTTCCACCACAGGCGTAGAGTGTCACTGTATGGCCTAGGCGAACAAGTTCTTCGGCCATCCAGTGGATGACTCTTTCAGTTCCACCATAGGTTTTAGGTGGAACGCATTCGCATAATGGCGCAACAATGGCGACACGCATGATGACGGTGTTGAGAACTTTCGAGTATGAATGAGATATCTTCTGGACAAAGGAAAACAATTGCAAACTCTCACTAGAGAAGAATTGTTATGTCGATGTTCTTACGGGAGAAAGAGGGATGCAGGGAAGGCACGACCTGGACATTTTAGAAGGATCTGTTATATCCGACACCAAGGGAGTCGACATCTGAGAAGAGGAATCGTATCTAACGTTGTATACGGGAATGCTCGAGGTCGAAGGGTTGTTCAGTGTTTCTACATTGGAGACTGCGGTGTGATCCATTCGCTTGCATTTCTTAGGAGAGACCTTGCAGACGATCAATGCTAACTCCATAGGCGGGATAGAAGGTGTGGGGGAAAGTCGCCAGTTATGAAATGTCATCGAGATATTGGACCAACATTATAGGACGAAGTGGCAAGAGCATAGCAAATTATCTGGCGACGCCTGTATCTCGACTTTGCGATACAGGGAGTATCTCGATGACAATCTCATACACTTCTTTCTGCACGCAGAGAGTGAGATAACTTCCGCGTATAAAATGAAGGACTAGAAAGATATTCACGGTAGCGTTGGGATACCTGTGTGATGTATATAATGGTATCAATTCATCTTGGAGAAGTAAGCAATCACTATCCTAGTCGGGATTTCTGAATAGAAAGGTGGGATATGTACTATGTTTCTGGTCGAAAGAACCCGAATATGGCATTGAACAGACATATGAGAGACCGGTTACCGAGAATATAACGAAATGCCCCCTGAGGACAAAAATGGAAGAGACAAAAAATGGAGCAGTATATCCCAAGATGATTGAAGTAGAGATGAAATAATATTCTCCATCGTCAATTTAGTTTCCCCAAATCTCATCATCACTCTTTACCATTTCTTCTCCGTCCATTCTCTTGGCTATTTTCTTAGCCAACTTCAATTCCTTGCCAGTTTTGATTGTCGCACTGACGGGCGTAACGGGGCTGAAGGGCATATAAGGACTATGTGGGTAAGGAACACCAGTTTTTGGTCCTGGATTGATTCGACTTTCACGACGATCGGCAAATTGTACACGAGTGTACGGCGCAGACTGTGGTGGTGTTGGTCCATATGAACGGAGGGGTAGCTCGCCAATGGATTTGTTTGGTTGTGCGGTAGCAGGGCCATTGTTCCCCGACAGGCTTGCAACACCCAACGTAAGGGGAGCAGGCGGGCCAGCCCGAGGCGCAGGACTTGGAGCTTTGGAGATTTGAATCGGAGGTTGTGGGGATGGCTCGGCGGACTGAGGGATTGTTGGCATGACATTGAGACTGTTCAGATTCTGTCCAGGAGTTGGAGGCGGATAAGTGGAGCCGTAACCCCTCTGTGCTGAAGCTTCATCCACTGAAGCCAAGCCGACTGAGTTTTTAAGGCGTGGAGATGCCAGAGGATTGGAGATAGGAAGATTTTTAACAGACATTCTGAATGAGTCCTTCTTGTCTGTCGAATTACGATTGCGTGAAGAGAAAAATGACAGAGGATTGGCTTTGGAGAGTCTTGACTCTTTAGGACTCTGAGGAGGGCTGATTGGTACTGGGGTTGGTGCCATAGGGTGAGACAATTGACCTGGAGAAAGTGGCATTTGCCCATAGGAAAAGCGATCATACTGGGGAGACATCATCGGTGCCGCGAATTGTGCGTGCTGAGGCGAAAGCATGCCCGTAGCAAATTGCTCTTGTCTTGGGGAAGTCATTGCAGCCATTCCAAATTGCTCCTGCCTTGGAGATGCCAGCGTTGTAGATGAAAAGTTCTGTGGCCTTGGAGAGGATGGGAGGCCAGGGAAAGCGTCATGTCGCGGCGACCCCAGCGAGTCCGGGCTTCTATTCTCCTGTGCTCTTCTCTCTTCCTCTTTTTGCTCCTCCTTCTCATCCTCATGAATTGCCACGGCAGCATATAGCTTTTCGAGATCCGTTTGCGCTCGAACCTTGTCGGCTTCAATGACTCTTTCATCGAACGTGCTTTGAGATGCCGTAGTCCGGTGCGATGCTCCGGATGGTTTCACCCATGATCTATTCGCTGCAGTCGTAGGGCTTACAGGGCTTGGATAAAGATAAGTTGTCTCTGAATCTGTTGGACTTTCCCATGTTTGCTTGACAGGCGAGACCGGACTGATATCCTGTACCCCGAGACCCGTCCCGATCGGATGCGGCCTGACAGATTCCATGCTGTGAAAAATTTTGTCTGACAGTGATGCCCTGCGTAAGCGACGGCCAACAGTCAACAACAAAGTTAATGCGGTGCCAGCGACCACAAGATAACCTCCGAAAATCCCAGCGATCTGGTATGGCAATAGATCCTTGTTCCGGGATGCGTGAGCTGATAGCGGAGGACCGTCCTGCGGCGAAGGTGCTGGGCTGTTGTCGATATAGATTCCCCGTCGTCGCCGAGGACTGGCTGATACGCAGTTGAAGTGACAAAGGAGTGACAGTAGTAGGAATACGATTGAGAGACACTGGCCAGTCAAGATTTGTCGGCTCATTTCTATATATGATTCAACACATGGTCGATTCCAAGACGAAACAGCAAACTGCTTCACGAGCCGTAGTGAATTGTCGCAGGTTACACAAAGTTGACCATCCGGGCGGCTGCAGATATATGCACTCCCAGGACCGCCGACCATTCGCCTGAGGCCGGGGGATCCATCATCCAAGGCTAGTTCCGTTTAACTTTGGAAAGGAAACAAGCGAATCTGACGGTGAGTGATGAGAGGGTGATGGGTGGCGGAGAGAGTGCAGTGAGGACAGCAGGGAGCAGCGTTGTGGTTGGTGGATTGGATTGTGGTGATGGACAACGAGAGACATGCATCACATCCGGGTACCTCGATCATCGTCCTCCTCCTCCTATGGTATGGTACCACCGTCTTCGACCTCCTCACGAAAAAGTGGCCAAGTGGGGAACAGTGTCCAGCGGCCTCGTCAAATCATTTGCACTCCCCCCGGTGAAACAAGGGTCTCCCGCCTTCTGATTTGCCAATGCTATCCACGCTTCTTCTCTGTAAGCGCCCGCACGTTTGGTAGCACATCCAGATCCCTGCTCATTACTCTGTATCCTCATGTATTCAAGACTCAGGTGTCGCCTTCCATAATCATCTGTCCGTCAAAAAGGGTCATCATGGTCCACGATCGCAGAGACTGGTCTGATTTGCTTGGACTCGAACATAATTATCGTCTATTGTGCTTGTGCTATTCGATACTGCTATTGTATCACCGTGATGAGCATTCGATTTCTGCAACGGAACAGGAGCATATCACAATGCTAATGCCGATGTTAATCATCCTGCGATACATCGATCCGGGATGTGAGATAGCTATCGACCATTTGATCGATGATCACTCCCCTGTGTTTGGCTGTTGAGAAACGAAAACTCGTTTTGGTAGAGAGCGATTTCCACGCTGGGGTGTTCGAACAGCCATGCCACTGGTGCAGAGACACGTTGTGCGGACATCCTTTCAATCTCCCATCATGTATGCAGCAGATATCATGTCGCCTGGCCCAATGTTTTCTCATTCATTCACCGACAAGAGCCCTGTTCAAGCCCTTGTCTCGATAGTCACCGTTTTCGACCACTTGTCCTTCAACACAATGGCTTTACACATCTCATATTAGGACCATGCTGCATAACTTGTTTGTCCAACAAGGGAAATCAGTGTTATGATTAGAATGATTATGTACTGTCAAGTGCAATCGCTTCTCCCGGGGTATAGTACAAATCCATGATATAAGCAAGTATATGAGCCTTGACATCGACCGTATCCTCTGTAGCGTCCAATGACATCGACTGTCCGCCATTTATTCCACATCGATCTTTGCCAGGATGGTCCTGATCCCATCAACATCCACTGTTCCGTCGTCCAGTGCCTGTATCAGCTCCTCGGCTTTTTTCTTCAATTCCTGAATGACTCCACGGGTGTATTGAAAGCTCCCGGTTCCTTCCATATAAGACAACGCGTATCGTTTCACCTCTTCGTTCTTCGTCTTCTGCTTCAGGATGTTTATCAGCTGCAAATTGTCAGGAGCTGCCCGAATCGAATGTATGACGGGAAAAGAAAATTTCCCTTCTGTCAGATCCTCGCATAAACCTTTGTTATGAGTGTAAGAGGTGGACGAGAGGTTAAGGTAGTCGTCGCAAATCTGAAAAATAAGTCCGATGACATTGACCAAAGGCACGCAGTCCTTGGACACATACGACTCGCCCTGCATCAGCTTGATAGCCAGGCGGAAAAGCCCCCCAGTCTTGTTTTGAACCATCTCCAAGTAGTCGTCCTCGGTAGGGCAGGTCAAAGTATCGCGCCAATACAGATCCATCCCCTGACCACGGTGCAGGTTCAGCAGCTCCGTAGCGAAGACTCCAATTGCCGTGTCTTTGTTCTTCAGCTTCTGCACCTCTTGCAATGCCACAAAGTAGACGTAGTTGGCGGAGTTGATGGTCTGTGCAGTGCCGAAGATATTGTGTGCCACAGGCATGCCTCGACGAAGCTCAGAGGAGTCCTCCACGTCATCTATCAATAGAGACGATGTGTGTAGCATTCCTGTAACCTTCGTGATGACCGCGAGGGAGTCGGCAGGGACGTGAAGAACCGCATTAAAAGCATTGATAAGCTGTGCGCGAATGTCTTTCCCAGGGTGAGAGAACATGTAGTCGTACGGTCCAAGAATGATGCGCTCTTTGTCTGCCGACCATCCTGTGACCTTGGAATCCATCGGTTCTGACGCCGATATTCGCCTCGATTGTCGCCGCTGACGCGGGAGTACACCACTTGACGCCCCGTTCGCATTCTCTTTCGACGTCCCGTTGTCTTTCGACGTTGTTTCTTCATGTTTGCCGCCTAGCTTATTATTTGGCGATATCCAATTCTCTTCTGGTAGAGGCTTCAAAACAGACCTCGAAGGTTGATGCTGAATGCTGTTGAGGCCGGTCGAGCTTGTCCGCTGGGGAATCGCATTCGGAGAAGTAGGATTTTCCGCGACACCCATTGCGGGCACCGGTAGAGTTCAGTGAATAGGGGAAATTGTTGCGCCTTTACTCTAGCAGCTGATATGAAAAGGGGAGGAATAGGAATGGTGGTGATGACAGTGTGCAGCAGCACGTGGAGACGTGATACCTGTATGGAGAATGGATGAAGCTAGAGGTGCATTTGAAAGTGGTGATGATGATGCGATAAATACGCCAAAGATGATGAGAAACTAAAGATCGAACAAGATCTTCTGAGCAGGATGCATATTATGATGGGATGACTGATATGACAATGTATGCGCTGAGGGGAAGAGCTTGAAGGCGTGTGCCTGAGCTGGTCAGTTGACGATCATCTATGATGTACGTACTGTACAACATCAAACAGCTGTTCCTCTGCTTCACAAACCACATGACGAAACCAAAAATTGCTCTGAACTAAGTACCTAATTAAGTGGAGGGAGATATCGATTCGTTGGACCTCTAGCTCGCCGAGATAAGTAAAGAACCATACTTCATCTAACCCAAACAAGTGAATTTATCTATTTTGGGGAGCACCTATAGGTAAGGTATCCCCCGGATATTGTATATTTACTTGTAGAGCCCAAGCTGTAAAATGCTCACGACTTCCGCGCTACTTCAAGGTTTAGGGTGGCTTTGTTCTCCGTGAACTGAATATTGGTACAGTATCATATCCATTTGGCAACAAGGTAACTCTGAATCGCCCAAGATCATTGCCCTTCCTAGCACATAGGGCTTCATCGGCGGAGAATCCTATCACTGACTGCTTTGGTACTGCTCTCGCACTCGCAGCTAGAAGATGTGTTGGAGCCACGGCCGACCTAAGAGCTATCTTCATGTTCGTTTTGATACTTATCCACGAGCTCTTGCATCATATCTATGAACCTTTCGAGTGTTAACCAAGCCCACGATTCCCATGGGCGACACAACTCACATGTGGCGATACCTGGTTGTGTTTGTAGACATGGTCGATGCGGCAAAGACCCCATGTCTAAGTGTCGTAAGCCACGATCTCCTAGTCGGGTGGTCGGCATATGTTTACAAAATAAGGCGGTCCTCATGCTCCTCTGCCGGCGCTGAGATAGCAACGTGTTTGTGATATTCGCATGTACAAGCCTGTCCAGTCTGTAGCAAGGTATTCTCACGTTGGCTACATCCACTATAAGAATAACCTTGTCAGATGTATACTTCCAGGCGGAACTGGCACTCACATTCGTTGTGAGCCTATATAGTCGCAGGATCGGATACAACTGGCTCATCCGTTTCGGCATCGATAGCGAGATTTCCGCACCACATGTCGCCGTGGACCAATACTGGCTTGATCGTGTAGTCGCCAGTATGCGATGGTCTGAGCAGTCTTGGTATAACTTTGTCGAAAAGCGCAGGAAGAAAACGTTCCAAGTCCGTGCTTGATCCGTGTGTCTCAGCTTCTTGCTGGACTCGCAACTTCATTGAGCGAGTAAACCATTCTTCCCATGTTTGGCACTATATGACATGACTAGGAACTCTGCCGTTGTAGGTAACGGTATCAAAACCAAACTTACCATTGCTAGTACGAGAGATGCTGTCGCTGTGTCTTGAGCAAGTAAATCCTTTGAAGTGCTCGCATATTTGGGCCCAGCGCTTCAGACTACATGTGTCCAACTAAAGTCTCATTAAGCACCAAGGCTGTCAAACTGAACTTACATTTGGCTCTCGTGTTGAGACTCCTATTTAGGGTCTTTTTACCACGAAGAAACATATTGATGATTGATATACATAGTAAGTAAAAATGCCAAGACTCTCTCCACCAGAACCATTTCCTGCTTTTTACTACTGTGGTAATTAAGGGCTCACTTACTCTCTCGTCTTTTAGCGCTGCCTTTAATCAAATAATGTTGCCGCAATTTGCCCTGACAACCGGACCCGCCATGTTTACTTTTCCACTTCTGGGTCTTCAGTACTCAGATATTATCTTTAAGTGACCATTCTCCATCGCCTTGAACTGACAACAGTACTCAAAGCACTTCATTGGTCCTGCATTTTCAAGCCGCTTGCAAGCGAGCATCTGGTTCTTGAAGATTATTCAGAATTAGCGCTTGCTCTTGCTTGCTTGACTGGTCTTGAACAATGGAGTCGCTACTATCTCTCTCCTTCGATTACCTTTCATCCTATGATTCGGCCAAAATCCGCAAAGGCCTGCGACAAGTCGAAGGACTCATTGCGCAGATATGTCTGTCGAGGTCGAAGCTTTCTGCGGCCGAGAAGCGAAGATCAATGATCCAGCTTGGGACTTCAACACCCCCGCCGAAACAGCTCGGCGACTTGAAAGATGATCCTGCGTTTCGCGAATTTTTCAAGCTTCAAGAGGGCTTTCAATGGAACGTCGCTATGCGCTTGATCGGGTGCCTGGAAAGGCTCTTAGGAAAAGGTAGCAACGGACAGAATGACCTGCTCATCATTTCGACACTGGATCTTGTCCACGGAGTCCTGCTGCTCCACCCTCCTTCAAGATCCCTCTTCGCACGCGAAAACAATATGAATGTAAGCGAAACAAACACATACTGGTGACTTCATCTTTAACAGGACCTAACTCGATCTCATAGCTGCTACTGGACCTCCTCGATCCTTCGAACTGTCCAGCCATTCAGTCTTCTACCCTCCTTACGCTAGTCGCAGCCCTTCTCTGCACACCCTCGAATACCCGCACATTTGAGAATCTCGACGGTTTATTTACAGTTACGTCCTTATTCAAATCTAGATCCACTTCCCGAGAGGTCAAGATGAAGCTGGTGGAATTCCTATATTTCTATCTGATGCCTGAAACGCCAACATTGCCCATCTCTATTTCCGCACCGAATACGGCCAATGTGGGATTACAACGCAGTCCAAGCAAGCTGGCAGGAGCTTTTGATCCGCGAAGAAGAGAAACCGTGAATGGCACAGAGAGCAGTGGTGAGTCCACACGGACAACAGAGGAAAAACAGGCTTTGCTCGGGAGATATCTCAGCAATGTCGAAGACCTTGTGGAGGACTTGAGGGAAAGTGCACCGTTTGCTTGATGAAGCTTTGTATATTGCATGGTCCCGGGCGTCTGGACAATGGTTGCACTTGCATGTTATGCTTCATTGCTGAGCGGTAAGGAAATTCCTGTACGATC
The DNA here is from genome assembly GCA_001006345.1 of Phaeomoniella chlamydospora. NCBI lineage: Eukaryota > Fungi > Ascomycota > Eurotiomycetes > Phaeomoniellales > Phaeomoniellaceae > Phaeomoniella > Phaeomoniella chlamydospora. The sequence continues at coordinate 26,103 of LCWF01000130.1, read as the reverse complement.
ACGATTTTCCATGTCTGCATAATGACATGTGCTATGAGCGCTGCTTTTGCTTTTCTGTCTGCAAGCGATGACATATCCATTCCTATATAGGGCGCTAAAATGATATTTCTTTCGATGATGCTTTTAATAACCTCGACGTTTAGTGTTGTATATAGAGCATCGTAAGGAGAGCCTTACCCTCACATCCTGATAGTGTAGGACTATACTGACTCCATTCTCTGATTGTTAACGGATTCGGGTGTGGGGGCAAATGAGACGGAAGAGAATAGCCGTCGGTACCGCAATAGAGAAAATGCCAAGGACAGAAAAGTGGTTGACATCAGTTCGCTCTTCCTTCCCTCCGGTGTTTTACCCTTCTTCTCTGAGTAAACATTCGGTCATTGATCCATGAGATCATCTCAACAGGCTTCTGCAGCAGGTCTAACAAATGTTCTGATGCGTCCAGCGTTCCCCATAGTCTTATGATTATGACATATGCGCTCTTCTGTGACTGCCATCCGCAACCATATGTGAAATACAATATTTTCCTCGTGTTTGTTTCATTTTTGTCCTGTAGCCATTCTTATTCTCCTCTTATTCAGTTCATTAGACCTTCATTTAAAGTAAACAAGATCTAACATCAAGCACCATGACGGACAAGGATCAGTTCGAGCAGGGTATGTATCGACCTCATTTGTTTGTGGCAAAGATATGGCTAATATCGTCACAGGCTACAAGCCTCCCGTCTTCCACCAAGAGAAGCCTGGCCTAGAGTCAGATATGAAGACAAAGCCCGAATCATCAAATCTTCCCACAGAGGATGGCGGTTTCAAGAAGTACAAAGCTGCAGGCAAATTGGGGGGAAAGAAGGCCATCATCACCGGTGGCGATTCAGGAATTGGACGTGCAATAGCTATTCTCTTTGCCATGGAGGGCGCAGAAAGTTTGATTGCGTACTTGCCGCAGGAAGAGAAAGATGCTCAAGAGACGAAGAAAAAGGTCGAAGAGCATGGCGGAAAGATCCATCTCTTACAGACTGATCTTCGGTCACAAGAGAATTGCAAGAAGGTTGTAGAAACTGCTCTGTCGAAGATGGGCGGAATAAACATCCTGGTAAACAATGCTGCGTACCAGAACATGATAGAGAACATTGAACAACTATCAGAGTAAGTCGACTGCCCCGAAACCCTCGAGAATTGCAGCTGATTCCAATCAACCAGAGAGCAATGGCTGCATACGTTTAACACCAACATCCATCCTTATTTCTACCTCGCGAAGTACTCTATTCCACACATGAAAGCAGGTGACACCATTATCAACAATGCTTCTATTAATGCTTACGTTGGGAGACCCGATCTTCTCGACTACACTTCAACAAAAGGTGCTATTGTCGCTTTCACGAGAGGTCTCTCTAATCAATATGTCGGGAAGGGAATCCGAGTCAACGCAGTCTGCCCAGGCCCTGTGTGGACGCCACTCATTCCATCAACAATGACTGACGAAGCTATGAAAGAATTCACTGCGCCCATAGGAAGGCCTGGCCAGCCATCCGAGATTGCTACAAACTTTGTTTTCCTTGCCAGTGAAGATAGCAGTCTGATCTCGGGGCAAAGCCTGCATCCAAATGGTGGAGTTGTGGTCAATGGTTAAACGAGGCTGAGTGAATATGTGATAGGCGGAATGCAAGAGTGGAGAGCTTTTCTTGGGCATGCAATCCATAGCGCACGCTTTGTGTAATTGCGTCCATTGTGTATCTCATCAGTTATAAATTTAGAAAGAAATTCAGTTTCTCGTTGTTATCTGGATGCGATGGTTTTTTTTTTTTTTTTTTTGCGTGGAATGGGAGAATACTGTCACCATAGTTTGAAAATCGACTCTCAGTCCCCCCCCGGATCATCACACACTTTTTTCCCACGCCACCTCTTTTTTTTTCTTCTACCTTTCATATTGTCTTCCAATGTTGCTTGACTTCATAATTCACATTGGTGAAAGTCTCCTGTTCTGAGTTCATCTGTCTGGAAGATAGTCAGTTCTATGGTTGTGTGTGCTATAGAATCCGGAGCGATATCAACAATGCCGCCAACAGCACTTTTCAAATCTAAGGGCTCCAATACGAGAGAGCATAGAGAAGCGAGCCATCTCCTCCAAGCACACACTCCAAACGGGAAAAGGCCATCCAAGCATATATCTCCCCACACCTTGCAGCCCAAGCAAGTAACTGGAATTCAAAAGATGTATGATCAGAAAGGATGCAGTGGAAAGGATGGCCGCAAAGGAGGAGGAAATATTTCGGGTAGGCCGCCATTGCAGCGATCCATCGATCAGAAATAACGGACAATGAAGCTGATAAAAGCATAGATATCCTCAGCCATTACGCCAATACCATCCAGACTTCAATGCAGAAGCGGCTCAACGACTGTGAGGCACGACACCTTGACGTGCTGAATGATTTGAGTGAAGCCTTTGATGCCAACTTAAAACTGGAGACTAGACTGATGGAACGAATCAAAAGACCAATTGTTGATGAGGAGTTCCAGATGACTATTACATCAAGCGGAAACTTGACTGAACTTGCGGTTCATGAAACGAGGAAAATGAAGTTGGCCGAGGAAATGGATGAATTTCAAAAATTAGTGAATGATACCGAGCAAGAGTTATCTCAGCTGTGGCAGCTGTGGACAGTGACTCAGAGCGAAATCCTTGCACTGGGTTTTGAGCTAGATGAAGAGGGTTTCCCATTGATGTCAAACACGTATGAGAGGGGAACTATCATGTACGCCAATGCCGAGTCAGCTGTGCAGGCAAGGCGCGACTATTGTGAGGAAAGGAAAGAGACATACCAGCGGATCACAGCGTTTGAGAGAGCTGCCACAATTCACGCGGCGGAGATTAGAAAGAGTAACAGAGACCTTCAGGCGGTATGTTCTTCCGTACTTTCGGTGAACTCTTTCCCGTCTGTGCTGTTGCTTGCTAATCTTGAGGGTATTCCAGCAATATGCGCTCGATATGCAAGGCTATCTGCATCGAATGGGCGGACTCCTCGCGGCTCTCTAGACCATACTTCGACCATTCCAGCCCAAATAATCTGCTATGTCAAAATCGTTAACATGGACGCAAGTTTCAAAGATATCATCGCTGGCACGATGATGTATAACTGGTTCAAGGTGCTCTGTTTTTCTACACTTATCCACCTACAGCAATCTACATTCCGTATTTGTATGACTGGCCTTCCGGAGGTCATTGATTGCCTTATACGAGATGTGAGGACTAAAAAGTATTGTGTATCAGCTTTCACCGTGTCTCGACCTGAGAGCAACAAGAACTTAAGGCATTCCAATAGAACATCTTCATGTCTAAGAATTGATACGTTTTGTAGATGATCAGGGAGCCAAGGCGTGGATGCGCCAGTGACGGCTATCGACCACCCCGCTATCCACCGTGTTTGCGAAAGTCTCGCGCCTAAGGGTATTTTTTTTGGTTGGGCGTGTTCCGGCCCAGCTGAGATCCAGAACTAAAGTACCGAATTTGGCACATCGACATGAATTTACGGGCTAAAAACGGGCCTTTGCTAGACTTTGCAAGGAGATGCTCTGAGTGTTAGACCTCCATCGGCTAACTGTAGTGCTCTGGATCGAAAACGGCCTTTGGAATGTGCAAATTGTCCATTGGACAATGGCCTTCAAAGGGTTCATTCGCCCTCTCCGGAGGAATGCAGATCATCTTTCAGCTCGATCGGATCAAAAAAGGAACGATCTAGGTAATGATCTTCCAGATATAGTACATCCTACCACTTTTCTCGACTTCAAGAGACGACGCATCTGCGTTTGGGGGTGGTGCGGATGGCAAATCTCCCCTGCTCACCTTGCCCCTTGCGAAGTCTCACCACGGCTTGCTACCGACAAAGGGTAGGGCAAGTCAATCTCGTGATGCCAGTAAATATCGAACTTGGCAGTCAACCCGCATGGCCTGACCATGGTTCTCCATTCTTTGGAGGAGGACAGTGCTTGTTCCATCTTTTGACGATGACACTAGTTTTCTGAAGAACGGGCCAGATGGCGTGGAACATACCAGCTGAGCAGATGGCATTGTGTACAGAGGTACCCTGTAGTTTTACGCCACCGCATCAAGACACTCTGAGGTTCCTATGCTCTCATTCTTCAACCATTTCACTCACATGCAGCCACCGCCTTACGCCTTACAGCTTGAATCTGATCAGATGAGCCAGATCTGTTTCCCGATAGGGAAAGGTCTTCTTTGCTGTCAGCAACCATTCGCCCAACATCAAGGTACTCTAGGCTTCAAGGCTCGATAGTCCAGTGACTTTGACTGCTAAATCGACAGGCATTCCGGGATTCTCGGTAATGGAAATTTTGCTACCTTGTCCATGCACGTGTAGCATTGACTTATGTCACCGATGAGAGCTCATGCACGGATGAGATACTGTCCTCTTCGATCTCCAAGTGAATGACTGGTCCTAGTTATACCATAACTTCCTCCTTAACGGTTTTTTTTTTTTTGTGATCCTATTGTTTTCTTCTAACTCTTTTCCATCTTATCTCTTTACCACCTTAGTCTATTCGCTATAGCTGCCAGGAGTCTATAAGCAAGCAAGATACACCACGATGGACAACACCTCTGGATATACCAGGCCACCGTCTCGCGCGAGTAGCGGATCAACTCAGCGTCCACCAGCCTCGCCGGTCACTAAGAAATCATCATCATCGCCCCCATCCTCGCTAACACATTCACCATCGACACGGCCTTCCTCGTCAGGTGAGGCAAAGTCCTCATCACCATCACCACCACCACTACCGTTACCATTCGCCGAAACCACAGTATCATCCTTTTCGGAGATCAAAACTATCAATCATTACAACCTTACCGGACTTACCAGCCTGATACTTGCCAGGCTCGCCCAGCAAAACACCCAACGACAGTCTGAGGGCAGCATAACGGCAGCACCTTCATTGAATCAGACCCCTGGTCTCTCCGAGCACCATACTCTAACCCCTTCCCCACCGGCATCAAATATAGACAGCACAACCCCTCGGCGACAAAGTCCTCAGCAGTCTGGGTCTCAGACACTCCAAGCACCAAATGCGACCAACTCTCCACACACCCAGACTTTTGTCCAGGAATATTTCCGTTACGACGAAGACGGTGAACCTCAGCCATGGAAACGACGGATCATTTTAGTTGGTTGACATCGTGGAAGCAAACGTTGTCTCGCATGTCGACTGTTCGATCATGATATTCTCATCATATCCGGAGATGTCATAAGGGAATCAACATGCAATGGATCCTCTAGCCGATGGTGTGGCAGGTGATCATTGGACCTTGTAGAAGGCCATTCATTGACATGACGATATTCTACAAGCAAAGGAGTCATACCCAACAATCTTTTCGATCTCCTCAACGAAGCTACGAAGTTTTAATGACTGGACGGCGGCGGTTTATGATTTGTTTTCCTGTTACTGTTTGGCCATTTTCGAAGTTCTATGCTCATCAGCCTGACGAGGGTGCAGGTCAGGTGATCTATCCCAAAATCTTGATGTTCTCGGGATGATATGTTCGTCTAAAACATTGCTGCCTTATCTATATATATATATCTCGACGACTGCATATTTGCAAGCTCAAGGATCATTGATCATTTACTACGAACCGGTGATTTGATCAATAGGTTTGCGACAAATAGTACATAGAAGATGAAGAATATATTCAATGGAGATCCATTGTTCCGGACATATCATGTATCCATATCAAATCCTTTTATTGGGGTTCTTTTTTTCAAAAGTCAGGTTAATCAATCATATCCGCTGTCTGTCTGTCTGCTTCATTGATATCATTGTTTGTATATACATTTGGGATTCTATAAAATGTTCCATCTACGTTATATATGATGTCTTGAGAAAATCAAAATAAGGTAAGAAAGAGGTTTTGGCTTCCTTCTATGCTCCGCCCTCCCCCAACCCACAACCTCCTCCCAGAATCTATATATTCCACACGTCATCGAAGGAGAGAGAGAGAAAGAAAAAAGGACCGGGAAACAAACAATCAAAACCAGCAGGAACCCCTTTCCCTTTTCATTCACCATTCCGAGAGAGAAATTTTAGGAAAACTTACAACCTCGCCTTCTCCTCTCTCCTCCAGCCGGCCTCCTCGGCGATCAATTCCGCCGCGCGTTCGCCGACGCCGAGAACCGTAAGCATGGGATTGATGGTAGTCATGGCGGGGAAAACACCGGCATCTGCGATCCTGACGGCCTTGAGACCTCTGATCCTCAATTTCTCGTCCACAACCGCCATCTTGTCGGTTTTGACGTCTCCCATCTTGGTGGTGCCGGCGGGATGGTAGACCGTGTGGGCGACTTTGCGTGCGTATTCGGACAGGTCGGCGTCGGATTGGACGGCCGGACCGGGTGCGACTTCGCGTTTGATCCAGTTCTTGAAGGGCGCTTGTTGGGCGATTTTGCGCGCCGCTTTGAGCCCGAAGACGAAGGTCGCGGCGTCGTAGCCTTCCGAGTCGGTGAAGTAGCGGAAATCCAGCGCCGGTTTGACGGCCGGGTCCGAGGATGTGAGGTAGAGTTTTCCGCGGGAGCGCGGCCGCGGGATGTTCGGCGTCATGCAGAAGGCGTCGATGGGTGTGTCGTAGCCCAGGCGGCTGGTGTTGAGGCAGAAGGGGATTTGGTAGCAGTGCATCATCACATCGGCGATGTCGGAGTCGGGGATCTGCTTGGGGTTGAGGGCAAGGTCGGTGATTTTCGACGCCGAGTTGGCGGGTTCACGACGGAGGAATATTCCCGCGTCGGAATCCATGGTGGTTTGGTTGGCGGGCACGGGCGTGTTGAGTTCCCAGATTATGATGGTTTCGGGGTGGTCGAGAAGGTTTTCGCCAACACCGGGAATGTCGCATATTACGGGGATGGAGAGGGATTGGAGTTGTGAGGCAGGTCCGAGGCCGGAAAGGAGCATGAGACGAGGGGTGTCGACGGCGCCGGCGCAGAGGATCGTTTCGGTTTTCGCGGTCAGGGTTAATGGTGTGCCATCTTTGAGGGTGATGTTGACGCCGGTAACGGTGTCATTGTTCTCCACGTTGATACGAGATACCCAGGCGTTGGTGAGGATTTTGAGGTTGGGACGCTCCTCGTCGCCGCGGAGGATGGGGTGGATGTAGGCGACGCTGGCGCTGGAGCGACGGCCGTCATCGGGGTTGTAGCTGACGGAGAAGAATCCAACACCTTCTTTGAGAGAACCTGTTTCTTTGATTTGTTTGTTGAAGTCATGGATCACGGGGATGTCCATGGCGGTGCTGCAGGAATTGACCCAATCCTTGCACAGCTGGTTTCGGTGTCGGCTGTGGACCGGTTGGATTGTGTTTCGTAGTCTGTCCAAGACTCGCATGAACATGTCAAAAGACCATCCTTTGGCACCCATTGATTCCCATAGCTGGCAGTCGTATTCGAAGGGTCGGAACGAGATCAATGTGTTGTGCGATGAGCAACCGCCGAGCACTTTGGCTCGTGAGTGGCGGATGTAAGAGTTACCCATTGGTTGTTCTGTTGTACCGTAGTCATAGTCGAGTTCACCACCGAGAAGACTGAGCCAATCTTTCAGGTTCAGGACTCGGTCGTCAAGGAAGTCGCTTGGACCAGCTTCGATCATCAAGATCTTCTTGTGAGGCAGGTATTCAGCTAGTCGGCTGGCAATGACACAGCCGGCTGTGCCACCACCGATGATGAGGTAGTCATAGTTATTGACTTCGGATGCGGATAGATGATTGGTCGTCATGATTGTAGATCGGGTATACTGTCGGAATAATTCTATGCGCAAGTCTGTTTCGCTCGAGTTGTTGCTGTCGTCTAAAAATGCAGGTACGCGATCAATTGGACTTCCGAATCTACGACAGCACCACAAAAATCAAGTTACGATGTTATGTTGCTTGATGGGCCAAACAGATAAGAAAGGCAAGAGATCACAATGAATGGAACGGGGGGGATATAGAAAGAAGTCAGAGAGAAGGAAAGAATGTAAGAAATATGGAGGAGCTATGTAGTAGCCATGTGTCTGACCTCAAAGGGCTAGATTATCATATATCCCGAAACTGGCGTTAAAATCGTCGCCTAATGGTAATTAAGAAATTTTCACCGGCCTCCATCATGGATTCGGTAGGGCTGTCGCATCGCAAATCGAGCTTTATCGTGTCTTGGGTTAGCAATTGGCTTTTTTTCATCGTCTTCAGTCTTGTGGTTGAAAATGCCGGAAGGGGCCGTTGAATGACAATCATTATGATACACTGCTCCAGAGTATGTCGCTAACACCTTTCATTCGCCTCTTTCTGCCCTGGTAATTGTGGATCCTGAGGGTTCCGTTCCCAAGGTGAGAAAACAGCGAAGAAGAAAAAAACACTCCCCCCCCTTAGCACGAAAAAAGTACCGAAAGAGAGATGGAGAAAAGAAAAGGGCGAGACTTGGGATACCTCACCGCTTTGGTCGAAGAACTCAAATGTCGTCAACGCCTTACCAGTCCCAGGCACCAAATCCATTCGAAACCTCGGACAAACTCATCGCTAGAGTCGCTGCTTATCGGCCTCTTGATAGCGCTCTTGTCGCCTTAAGATCCTGCTAGCTGAGCGAGGTACTGTACTGTGCTTCGGGATGCTGTCAATTCCCTAATACCGCCATTGCTTATCCCTGCAAAAATAGGTCCTGTACTCCTGTACTGCACATCGCTATGAGGGCTTGATCCGAGCGAGAGCCGCCAATTCCAGTCTATCAAACTAAACTGATTACAGTAGTTTCTTCCTGTCATCGGCTTACGAATAGTTTTGCCTCTTTCGTGTACACTCTGCTGAACAGCGTCATAGCCGTAGATAGGCGATGGATTTTTTCCTCTCGAGCAGCAACCGAATCTAAAGCAAGCCCTTGGTTATCGGTACGAAATCTCACGTGAGGCTCTTAACGAAGACCCGTACATTGGATGGAGCGTTACTGCATTTTGTGGTATTTACCGTAGCAAAACAAGAAATTTTTCCCTTTTCTCAAGTGGAGGCAAAAACCAAAAAGTCAGATCGTGAGCGGCTGCGACTGTGGGGTTCTAGATCTCCATACAAATTTCAAAGGTCCTCAGGGTGGCAGATCTCGGTCGGCAGATCACGCTTCACGACGGAAATCCTCATCATCGCATCAGACCGCGGCTTTGAGGCTTCTCATCAGAGGTGAAGAAAGGAAGGAAGAGTGAATATAGTTGTCAAACTAATTGTTCTTGCCTACCCCCCACCAGACCTGGCCCCAGTTCCTCAGAGATTCAGACGGGGCTTGAGGAAGGCTTCCTCAACAATATCAAATCAATATGGCGACTCATCCAGCCCGCCACTCGTATTATGATGGCAAGATCCAGAAAGCCAACGGCCCTGTATTTCAGACGGTCGATCCATCAACAGGATCTCCCTTGGCAGATATACATTCTGCCACTCATGAAGACATTGATGCTGCTATAGCATCGGCTCACGACGCTTTCAAGTCTTGGTCTTTGACTCCACCAATTGTTCGTTCCAGGATATTGTTGAAAGCAGTGCAGATCCTACGGGATCGAAACGATGAGATCGCTCGTGTCGAAACCCAAGATACGGGCAAAGCCTTTTCGGAAACAAGCACCGTCGACGTTGTGACCGGAGCCGATGTACTGGAATATTTTGCGAGCCTTGTTGCCGGAGGGGGCTTGAATGGAGAAACAACGCAGCTTCGAGAAGATGCTTGGGTCTACACCAAAAAGGAGGCACTAGGTGTATGTGCAGGTATCGGGGCCTGGAACTACCCTATCCAAATTGCGCTGTGGAAATCCGCCCCCTGCCTCGCCGCCGGGAACACCATGGTCTACAAACCCAGTGAATTCACCCCGCTACACGGTCAGATACTTGCGGACGTCTACACCGCCGCCGGCGTTCCGCCAGGTGTCTTCAACATCGTCAACGGATCCGGTGACGTGGGTTCCTATCTCGTCTCTCACCCATCCATCGCCAAAGTCTCATTCACCGGCCAAGTCAGCACGGGTCAAAAAGTCGCCAGCAGTGCAGCCCACGGCATGAAATATGTCACCATGGAACTCGGCGGCAAATCTCCATGCATCATCCTGCCCGACGCCGACCTCGAATCCGCCGTCGACGGAGCCATGATGGCCAACTTCTTCAGCACCGGTCAAGTCTGCACCAACGGCACCCGTGTCTTCGTCCCTTCCAACCTCAAAGCCGAATTCGAAAAACTCCTCCTCTCCAAAATGTCCCACATCCGCCCCGGCGACCTGTTCTCCCCATCCACAAACTTCGGCCCCCTGGTTTCCCGACCCCACTACGAAAAGGTCCGCTCGTACATCTCCCACGGCATCAACACCGACAAAGCCACCCTCCTCTCCGGCGGCCTCGACTTCCCCTCCACCTTTGCCTCTTGCTTCCCGTCCTCCACCCCGCCATCCTCCGGCTACTGGCTCCCACCCACCGTTTTCACCAACTGCACCGATTCCATGCTCATCACCCGCGAAGAGATCTTCGGCCCCGTCCTCTGCATCCTCGAGTACCCGGCCACGGACATCGACTCCGTGATCTCCCGCGCCAACGCCACACCCCTGGGTCTCGCGGCCGGCGTCTTCGGAAAAGACCTCAACACCTGCCACAAAGTCATCGATAAGTTGCAGGCCGGTATCACCTGGATCAATACCTGGGGCGAAAGTCCCGCGGAGATGAGCGTCGGGGGATGGAAGATGAGTGGCGTGGGAGTCGAGAATGGGAGGAAAGGGATCGAGGCTTGGGTCAGGAGTAAGAGTACGTTGGTCGATATGGGAGGGAAGGTTGAGACGGTGTTTTCGAAGTTGTAAGCAGATTGTTACCTTTTCTCTCTCTTTCTCCCTTATGGGCTTAGGTAAATAGCAATGTATAGAACGGGAAACTCTTGAGAACAAAGGAGAGAGGCAAAAAAGATATCCATGACACGAACATTCCATATCCATAACATAATATACCATGAAATATTCATGAAATATTCAATCCGAATTGAAGTGGGTCATTTTCTTTGCGGTAAGTTAGAACGAATAAATAATCATTAATCGCTAAGTTAACTAAAAAGAACAGATAAAAGACATGACTCCCAAAAAAAAAGAAAAAAAAAATTGGTATCCCGCATCCCAAGAACGAAGAAAGGAATCCTCTGGGAGAATGAGATATGGATGTATATATGTAACTTATATGTACAATAGAATAAATCCCGAACGTCGTTTTCCAGGCCTTTCTTTGTCCGATAATTAATAAGAGTAGACTTAGCCAGGCATTCATCACGAATATATGAATGTCTGCATGTGAAGTATAATACCTTTAGCTTGACTCCTTGTTTTGCGGGATTTGAAAGAGGGGGAAAAAAAAAAGAGGAAACCAATGATCCAATTTATGCCTTCTTGACACCCAAACAAGTGAAATGAGAAAGGAGGGGGAAAAAATCCCCAAAAGATATCGATCGTCCTGCTTTAGAAGGAAAAAAAGTTTATTTTAATTTTTAATTAGATCATGCTGAAATGCTGTTGACTCTTGAACTCGTCTTACCAAACACCGCCTCGTCTTTCCTTGGCGTGTCGAGTGCGATGCCGGAGTCGTGGATTCGAGAGGACATGCTGTCGGGAGTGAGTTCGCCGTCTTCGACCATTTTTGGTCGTTTCTCTGTGTCGATTTTGAGGTCTTTGAAGGGCGTTACGGGAAGGATGGGGGCTGGTGTTGGTTCTGGTGAAGTCGGTGCGGGATTTCTGGATGTGTTGGATACTTGGTTCTGCTTGTGGCTTGTGCTTTCGAGTTGGACGTGTTCGATGGATTTGAAGTACTGTTGAGGGAGGAGGGGGGTTTAGTTTCAGGTGGTCGAGCGGGTGATGGCTGGGGAAGGGAGGGAAGCTGGATTTCTCTTACCTTGACTGTTTTCACTTGGAGTTCGAGGGTCGCGTCCTCATCCACGACAATTAAAGGGCAGGGGTGAAGTTGAAGGGCGGAAAGGGTCCACATGTGGTTCACACCGCCTTCGATACATTTCTGCAGAGCGAGGGCTTTGTGGGCTCCGGTGATGATAATGACCACTTCTCGGGCGTCCAAGACAGTTTGAATACCCACGGTTAATGCCATTCGAGGCACTTTCGACGTGTCGTTATCGAAAAATCTCGAGTTGGCTCGGATGGTGTCTTCAGCTAAGGTCTTGACTCTCGTTCTCGATGCAAGACTGGAACCAGGCTCATTGAATGCGATGTGGCCATCTGGACCGATGCCTCCCAGGAAAAGTTCAATGCCTCCAGCGGCTTTGATCTTTCGCTCGTATTCCTCACATTCAACCTTTAGATCTGGAGCATTTCCATTAAGAATGTTGATATTTTTCGGGTCGACGTCAACATGAGAAAAGAAATGCTTGTACATAAAGCTGTGGTAGCTCTCTGAATGGTCGCGAGGCAGGCCAACATATTCGTCCTGGTACGAGTCAGTTGCTTCCGATGCCTACTTGAGTCCCGTGGGACAATTGTTTTGTCGTACCATATTGAACGTCACTACATTTCTAAATGAGATATTTCCCGCCTTGAACTCCTGCACCAATATCTTGTAAATGCCCTCCGGACTGCTTCCCGTGGGCAAACCCAGCACGAACGGCTTTTCTGGTGTAGGGGCGAACTCATTTATTCTGTTAATAATATAATCTGCAATGTACGCCGACGCGTCCTTTGCTGTGTCTCTGACGATCAACCGCATCTTTACTAATTGTTCGCCGTCACCCGGGGAGAATTGAAAACCGAGAAGGACGGTGCGAAATGTACGGCAGAAAAAGGTATAGGAATGGATGAAAATGTGAGGCGGACGGCGGAGAGATCTTCTGATACAGTAAGGTGACAGGATCCATAAAAATCTGGGGCAGACACGAAGATTCATGGCAAATATTAAGGTAAGGTGCAGTACTATGTATGGACCACGCACCGGGGCGAATGGGCCGGGATCACCGTGACATCGAACTGTGTCGACGAAGAGACCCATCTGACAATGGTACATTTGGGTAGGCTTAATTAGGTGACGCATTACATGGCGCGATCATAATTAACGATTCCCATTATCGATACATTCCGATAAGATGGGAGGGGCACATTTGACCACGGGAATTGCGCAGAGGCTCCATCTGCGCACTTGGTTGGTGGAGAGTAACTTCCTTTTTCTCTTGTTTCTTTCATAGCGGCGGTCAGCAGCCGATACTGACATGATTGGTGAATTCGGGATTACAAAGGACCGGTGTGACAAAGAGATGCAGACAAGGCCTATCCTGGACGGAAAGAAGGGAAGTATTCAGGAACTTTCCAAGTGGTTGGGTCGGGTTTGGACCCGCGGTACAGTACGTAGGTGGCATCTCACTGCAAATTTGTATAAGTACTGTACCTACCTAGGTCATTAATGAGAGAGCGGAGTAGGATCGGGCAAAAGAGCCTCTCTCCCAGTATGGAGGAAGGTATGGGAGGGTCGAGGGGGGCCGTACGAGTCTGGATCCATCGAGTACAACAGCCCTAGACCTCATCTTGCCTACTATATAGCTAGTCCACAACAGACTGAGAAAATATATCTGTTTCTCCTGATTAGACCATGTCATTACACCTTCCTACAGAGTATGACATACCGGTAAGATCCTCATTGGCATCTCTCTGCCATACAAGATCACCTCTGCGGTGCTCTTCGCAGGTGAGGATATCCAAAAGTGGTGGTTGCGGGAAAGGCAAGTTTGCCGAAATGTAACGTTAGCCTGGACCCTCCCATCTCCAATTCCTTATCCCCTCCGTCCTCGATCACACCCTGTCCTACCGAAAAAGTAACGACGTTTCTTTGTCCTTTGCCCACAGTACCACCAAAGACGGACCACAGATACCACTCCTCCACTGACGAATGTAACATCACGCCAATCCGCCCGTTCGTTTACCCTCCCGGATCCCTATCGATTGGCGAGATCCATACCGTTGCTGATCGGATTTCCCGATTCTGTTAGAAAGCACTCGGTCAAATTCCTACTCTCGTACATCAAAGCACCACAGGTTTGGAATTAACGCAAAGTACCGTGCAAACGAACTTACAAACTTTCCTGCGCGTCAATGCTTTCTACGCTGATTGGAACCCTTTATACGGACGAGCAAAAACCGGATGCTGCGGCTTCGCCGTAGCTGCTCTCGGTTGGGACATGGCTTTCACCGAGGAGCAGCTGGCCCCGGTCTGGGACGATCAAAGCAGGTCAGACCATAATGGAACCCCCCTGTTTCCCACGTGGGGAGATGAACACGTGCTGATTGCCAAATATAGACAAATGGGCCAGCTCTTCATGATGGGCTTTGATGGCATGACGGTGACCCCTGAGATTAGGTCCCTCATTGAGGATTACCATATTGGCTCTATAATGTTGACTGCCAAAAACCTCAAATGTTGTACTCGTCCCAAATTACCTTCTTGACCCCCGTAGCTGACCGGAGTAAAGCGGCCGAGGATGCAACACGCTTGGTTCTTGAATTACAGACCATTGCTCATAATGCTGGTCATCCTGTGCCTTTAGCCATTGCCGTGGACCAAGAAAATGGGGGTGTCAACAGTCTGTATGATGAGACGTACATACGGCAGTTTCCTTCAGCTATGGGACTGGCTGCCACAGGCTCGAAGAAACTCACCAGGGAGGTAGCAAGATCGACTGGAGAAGAACTCGGCGCTGTCGGGATCAATTGGATCTTGGGTCCAGTTTTAGACGTCCTGACAAATGCTCGGAATCAGCCTTTAGGTGTCCGTGCTTTTGGGGATGACCCTCAACAAGCGTCAGCTTACGGAGTGGAATGTATGAAAGGTTACCAAGAGGCTGGACTTGCAACCTGTGGGAAACACTTTCCGTCGTACGGAAATCTGGAATTTCTCGGTGCTCTGACCGATATGCCTACAATAACAGAGTCCGTAGAGCAACTTAGTGTCAGTGCTATGGTGCCCTTTCGGAATGCTATTGCGCAAGGGATGGATTCGATGATGGTTGGCGGTGTTTCCATGACGTCTGAATCTATGGATGTAATGCACGCTTGTCTGTCAGAGCAGGTGGTCCAGGACCTACTCCGGCGGGATTTACGATTTTCTGGTGTGGTGGTCTCTGAATGCCTCGAGATGGACGCACTGAGTAAGAACATCGGGGTCGGACAAGGAACGGTCATGGCGACCAAAGCTGGATGTGACATCATCTTGATTTGTCGGTCCTTTCCCGTCCAACAGGAAGCTATTGGGGGACTGAAGTTGGGTCTTGAAAATGGTATGATCGAGCCGGGGCTATTACAGCAGTCACTTCAGAGAGTATTGCGATTGAAATCTAGGATCACATCTTGGCAAAAGGCTTTGAACCCCGGCGGCATTTCCTTGCTCTCAGAGCTTCAACCATCACATATGCAATTATCGACCGAAGTTTATAATTCCTCGATCACGGTCGTACGAGACGAGAAGCATCTTTTACCCCTCAGCAACGTACTCAAACCAAGCGAAGAACTACTCCTCCTGACCCCATTGCTCAAGCCGCTACCTGCTTCTGCAGCATCGAAATCGGTAGTTACCATCGATTCTGTTCGGGAGCTTACAGCTTCGCCTCCGTCTACATGGCATTCGAGTGCTTCGGTAATGAGCGGCGAGCAGGTGTTTAGAGAACTGGGCCGCACCCTTGCAAGATATCGGAACGGCAAGGTGTCACACACGTCGTACACTGCGAACGGTGTTCGGCCTGCCCACGAGGATCTAATAAATCGCGCTGGTGCAGTCATTGTCGTCACAGCTGATGGAAACAGAAATCTTTACCAACAAGGTTTCACCAAGCATGTATCCGTTCTATGCAAATTGCACGTCAACCCCACCGGCGAGGTCCGGGAGAAGCCCTTTATTGTGATTGCTGTCAGTTCGCCTTATGACTTCGCGACCGAATCATCCATTGGAACGTATATCTGCTCCTACGACTTCACGGAAACAGCGCTGCGGGCTTTGGTGAAGGTTCTATACGGAGAGATTAACCCCACGGGTGTTTTACCAGGAACCATCCAACAGAATCAGAGAATGCCTTCCTCCAGACAGCATTGGCTTGTTGAGAACTGGAACACAGAAAGAGATTCCAGAGCGCTTGACACCCTGTTAGATAAAATTCGGCGAGAGCGAGACACGGATATTCAGCCATCGGAGCTGATCGGCGTGACCACGTCAACTTTCCTGGTCAACAACTCCGACGTGGAGGAAGCACATTTTGTTGTACGAAACTCGAGCACAAAAGACCTATATGGGTTCTGCACCACGTACTACTTTCCTTCGATGAATACCGGTGTCGTTGGCGTCATTCTTGTTGATCCATCACGCCGAAAGCTCTCTATCGGTCATTCACTTCATAATCGGGCCATCCGCAGTCTCTTGCAACGAAAAGGAGTCAAGCGGTTCACGCTCGGCTCGCGACTTCCGAGTGTCTACCTTGGCATCCCCACCGGCAATGGAGTCGAACGGAAACGGCTGCGACAATGGTTCGCAAATGTTGGCTGGAACACCGGCAACGCACGCCCCCTCTCTCGGATGGTACTGCGCAATCTCATGGCCTGGAACCCCCCTGAAGGCTT
This sequence comes from Phaeomoniella chlamydospora, assembly GCA_001006345.1. Lineage (NCBI taxonomy): Eukaryota > Fungi > Ascomycota > Eurotiomycetes > Phaeomoniellales > Phaeomoniellaceae > Phaeomoniella > Phaeomoniella chlamydospora. The sequence continues at coordinate 9,481 of LCWF01000130.1, read as the reverse complement.
GAAACGCAGCTTGAGATCCCCTGACATCCAGTATGACCTTGTGTTGGGGGCGGAATTTCAGGATGCTGTTCTTGACCACGTTCGCTCCAAGACGAGGGTCGGTCTCCTCGAGATCTACAAGATCGCGCTCGAGGACCAGGCATCATGCGGGATTATTCGAGCAAAGCGACCGGACGATGGCACCATCCTTGGGACCGTCATCATGTACAAGGCTCATTCGAAACTGGCGCGGTTTATCCCTGCTCTAGCGGGCACGGCGGGATCCAGCAGCGGCATCTCTAGCGTTGTCATTTCCGCAACGGGCAGGGGGGAAGCTGCAACATTGGTCCAGGGGCTGATCTTACTAGCGATTCGACAGCTCAAGATGCAAGGCACATCGGAGGTTATTTTGGATTGTGTAAGTTTTTTTTCCCCTCCCCCATTTTCCTTCTTTTTTCGTTCACTTGCCCCAGGCCAATTCGGCTACAGTAAGCATTGGATACTGAACCCCGCGGGACCTGACTAACCAATGATCCGTGGCTCAGGTCGACGGCGATGCCCATTTCGACAGTCTGGTTTCGATCGGTTTCACCATATTGCATAGTTTCGAGGAAGTGAGCTGTGACGCTTCAACTTGGAATATGTTGCCACCATCGTGATCCTTGTATTCTCTCTGACTAGCCAGCACTTCCACTTTCTGGGGTTCTTTACTGCATCCCGCCAAGTCTCCATTCGGTTCCCGTTTTGTAAGAGCGTTCGCATAGCAAGCACAGGTGTACAGTAGGTATTTTTTGAGCGGTTGCACTGGAACGGAAACGGTGGTTACACGTTTATGACGGCTTGTCCGTGTTGGAATGAGTGCAGATCATTCGACTACAGATAGTGGATGAATTGAATATCGATGGTTTTTTTTTCCGCGGTGCGACCCAGAAGCCCATTCATTGCGATGAATAACATATAGTTAATCCCTAATGTTGAAATCAAATGGTCTCGAATCACGCTGCACATCTTCTACGCATGAATTTTTCCTCTTTCTCCAGACACATGACATGATGTACATACAGTACATAGTTACGAAGCCAATTAACTTATCAATTGTCCGAAAGTATTTATAGGGGAGAAAAAAAAAACCAATTTCAGAATACCTTGCTTCCGCCGCCGCTTCCATTTCTACCAGTCTCTCCTGTCTGTCTGTTTGTCTTAACGAGAGGGAGATGAATATCGATACTGTAAAAGCCCATCTTTTTGTCTCAATATGTTTCTGATGTACGTGGGCGTTCTCTCTCCCTCACTCACCAGCATAAAGATTAGGTATCTAGATACCTACGGTAGTAGGACCATCAAGAAACCAACTGACTGCACGGCACTGTACGGTCTCTGCGTTCATTCTCCATTTTTTCTTCTCTTCGACGAACATGACCCAATCTCACGTGGACTTGTGGATGGATGTATAGTACTGTACATAAATCGAGTATGCGAGCTTAATTACCTGCCTAATCGAGATGTGATTAATTACATATACTTCAGGTCGTAATACAATCCAGTGTCACAGATGCTGTATGGATTGCAGGCATAAATCGTAATCATTAGGACAGAGTGCTTGCTTTGTTCTCCAAGACGAGGATCATCAAAGAGAAGAAGAGGTGATTGGAGAGGTATATTGTGGATAGCGAGAATGAATAGAGAAAAAAGGCCGCAGTTGAACATGGTAGAGTAAGACGGAGGAGAGTTGATGGAAAGAGGAGGACGAGGAAGATGGAGGAAACTACTTCTCCAGGAAGCTTCCTCCGGGGCTGGTGGGTGATTTTCAGCAGCGATAGAGTGAAATGTTGGTGGGGTGGATGATACAATACAGTACAGTACAGGTTTACTACATGTAATGACAGTAACAACAGTACAAAGTAATTACTCTGCTCTGGGTAAAAGAAAGAAAAGAATCCGACGGGAAGAAACGATGGAAATCGGCCGTCACTTCTGCCGAAACATTCGAGAAACCAAATCGAAGGATGTTTAAATTGCACTTGACCAGGGTATGGGCTTGTCATTCCCCTCGCCTAAATGCGCCCTGCACCTATTTCCTTTCGGCATTTTTTCTTCTTCTTTCGTTTCGATTTGTTCGATGGTGGGCGGTGTGGGTAGTGTGGTGTGGTGCGGCTGCGGTGTACTCTGGTATGATGGGTCAAAGTGCCAGAAGAACCTTGTCACAGGGCTCAATAGATACTCTGAGGACAGATGGTTCTCACTCAGGTGGACCTTTCAGCATAGGAATACTACTACATAGTATGTAATCGGACAGACAGGGTCTTGACCTGTTGGAGGAGGTGGAGAAGGAAGACGAAGAAGCGGCGGGAGCGACAAAAGAGGCTAATAATGATGGAGTTGGATGAGGTTAGGTTGAAAGGGGAACTCGTTCTTCGGAGACAACGAGGGGCGAGTCAAGGCTTTGAACAAGTTGGGAATAGTTCTCCATGTCGTTTAAATGCCAAGCCTCGGGTGGGTTATCGAGTACCCAGTCGTGTAATCTGAGTACACAGTACTCTTACACCTGCATACTCAGAGTACTTCGGGGCCATGTTAGGTACTGTACCCTGGCAACAATCGAGCCATGGTACTACTCAGAGTCTGTACATAGTAATTATTAACAGAGCAGAAAAGACAGAGCACAAGCCTGTTTGATATTTGAGGATGGATAGCAAAGTAAGAGCGTGTTTTTGAATTGACCTGCATCACTTCACATTTTTGCTCATTATGACGGGAAATACGGGTATACGCATATTACGCATCGTCAGGCTCCATCCACGCCGGTACATGTACATAGTACTTTTCACCACACCCATCACCCATTTGCCTGTCCAAGGTACAGTACCGAAATGCGAGTAATTTACCCAGGCAATACCACTCGATCATCCGATACGAACATGATGCACTACCGCCACCATCATCATCATCGTCGTCACCACCACCACCCATAAGAGACCCAATCATCAGACCATCTCAAATCATGTCCAGTGCAGTCCGTACCTATCAAATATGATCGTGGTGATTATGATGATGATGATAATGACGATGGCGACGAGGGGAGGAAACTGCATGTCTCCTTCTAGCAGTACGACAAAGTAATTACTATGTAATTAGCTGAGTGACTAGGAAGAACCGCGACCGACAAGCCTTGCCCAACACCAAGATCATCGTTGCTTAAACCTGCCTATCTCAGACGAACATCCTACTGTACATGTACCATACAGAGTAGTACTATGTATACCCCCGAAAGACTAAAGAGGGAGATTCCTTGTCAAGCTGCCAATGGTCTCCTCATCATCGTGCAGCATCCGATAACTACGGGGGAAGCTAACTCATCGTGGCTTTGTCTACCAAATTGGCACTAAAGGGTAAAGGCTATCACCCGGACGCCTCTTCCCTCAGAGTACAATTTACCGTACAATCAGTCCTACAGTACAGTACCATGGTACACAGTCCTTACTCCGTACAGGGTCGATTATTATTAAATTGGCACGATCTGGGTGATCAATTAATTGTGGAGGCGAAGTGTTTGTGACATGGGTAGGCTGATTGGGCTATCTATGGATTCGTTAATAATGGACGGCGTGATGATTGCTGCTTGATCTCGTAAAAGGGTTTCCACTCTGCTGTCACAATATCCCTATGGCGCTCTCCGAAGTCTTCTTTATATAGCATCTTCGTCTGGGGACTCTCCAGTAGAAGCATCGACCGGTGGCCGTCTCTTTATGGACCAGGGTCCCTTTCCAATCTCGTCAAGCAATCATCAAGCGAAAAAAAGCCGTTAAGTTTAGCAGATCCTCAGCATCGATGGATCCTAGGTCAAACTTACTGCCTACCTACTGTACCTAGGTAGGTACTAATTAATTATGTACATAGTAGATACAGTAATTACCTTATGTACCTTCTTCACTGCGGAAATGTTCGCCATACCTACTATGTAAAAGTATCTCGACCCCGAGATCCCACACCGCGTAAAAATAATTACGTACGGTACCGTATCCATCCACTGGACCCAAACTTACGTGACCCTCCCTGAACCTCCCTAGATCAGTTCTTGATGGTAATTACATAGTAATTAATCGCTGGACTATACCACATGCTTTCCATTTCCATTTCCATTTCCATTTGCTTTGCGGCTGTCTGTCTTTGGGGCTGATCGGAATCGTCCCCATACTCTCCCTCGCTCTCACATTCTCTCTCTTCAACGAGAATTGTAATTGCTTTCCTTTTCTGAATAGATCAAACTTGCGATCATTCGGCCTTCCCCCTCCATTCCACCGTATCTCAAGCACATCTGAGGTCTACTGAAGCCCATCATCTCACTAGATGCAAATGATTCAAAGACCAATGGTTGCGCGCTCAGTCCGCGACGATCTGCATATCTCCGCTCCTATCACCACCACCACACTCCTCCCCTCGTGTACGACCGCTGCGATTACTTGTTCATAAGGCGCGGCGACACGGTCAAAATGGAGGGCTTCGACACCATGACCATTCCATATTTGGCATCTCCCATGTCGCTGGGGGGGCTACCACCGGTCGATTACATGAGCTCGTTACCCAGCATGGACCTACAGGATCAGAATTCCAACTTCGATACAGAGACATTCTTAAGGTATCATCGATGATATCCAGCGTTTGCGCTACCTGTAGACAATACTGACAGAGACCAATTAGTGGAGATGATATAGCATTTGCTACACATGCTGGGATGCAGCATCCGTCGTTACTGAAGCGCTATCCCAGCGGTCTGGACGACTCTTCTTTCGCCGATCAGCTGGCGCCATACGATCCAGCAGCACCGCAACCCGAACCTGTTGCCTCGGAGACCTCTTCGATTGATCGGGATAATAAATTATTAAGCTTCTCCATGCCAATATATTCCTTCACTCTGCTGGATTACTCGTTACGGAGGACATCCTTGTCCCTTTCCGCCCAGATGCACGGCATGTTCTTCTTAGCGGAAAGCCCTTTCACGTCCAACAGCCCAGATCAGCCGCCACCTCCTCCAGAACTGACTTGCTATCGTCGGAATCTGTTTCAAATCACCGGCACAATCACATTACCCCGAACACTCCGATACATCATGACAGACCAAGGGGATCGTATACCCATTCTGGCACAAGAGTTGACGATATCGGCAACCGAATCTGTCGAAGGAAACCCAGTGAAGATTATCTCGGTTCCATGGAAGACGCCAGCGGGTGGAGGTACTGCTACAGCTGAGGAGAAGGTAGAAAAGGAGCCTCCTTCGATTCCCCTGGATACGATGGCAGGTCAGGATCTCGATGCAGACTATGCCGCCTTTCCAGTAACATGGAAGCGACTGCAGTTTCGAATTGCTACAGCAAATAATGGAAGACGGAAAGAGTTGCAGCAGCATTTTGTTATCAGACTGAAGGTGGTTGCAATTTTGTCAACCGGAGCAAAGGTATCGATCGCCGAATCTCAATCAGGTGCTATTATTGTGCGAGGACGGAGCCCAAGGAATTTCCAGTCGAGAAAGGATTTCCCATTGAGCAATAGCGCTTCGTCGCGTAAAGCGATGCATCCTCCCATGAGCAGGACATCGACCGGAGATTCCGCAGCGCAGCCACCCGCCAAACAAGCGAAAACATCTCCAGATCCAAATGAAGGTCCTCCGATGATTTTCCACTTCGATGGAAAGCAGATTCCTCAGTCATCGCCAGAGTTGAGCGAATGGAATGTTGTTGCGCAGGATACGAAGCCTGCTATGGCGAGTACGCCTCTGACAACTCCAACATATCCAGTCTCGCACGTCCAGCAATCACGATCTCAGTCTGTACCAGGGCCATGGCCTACGGGTACAGATCTCTCATCTCCGGGTATGCCAATTGCCAATCCGAGCGTGGCAGCTGCAATGAATGTGAGCGCCCCCATAAATCTCTCTTTCAGCGACGATGAGAGTAGTCCTGGGTCTATAACAGCCTTCCCACGCGCGCCCTCCAATCCTCCTACATCAAACCCATCACCTCAATTCTCCAAACCGAGAACCAAAACCTCTGCCAGTCCGACCTCTGCACCAACATCCGCCCCAACCTCAACCCCTCAATTATCTGAACCACCAAAGCAACGACCGCGTCTACTTTCTCATGCACCGTCTTCTACTGTGGTACCGAGCCTGAATAGCACCTCTCCAATGAAAATTCCTCTCACTTCACCAATTCTTGCCAGATCTATGCAGCAACCCTTGGGTTTCTCGACGAGTCCGGAAGAGATCATGAAGAACGGCAGTGCGGACCATTTGTACGAATACGTCCCCCTAGGTTTGGAAGATTGGATGCCACCAGTAGATGCTGTGTATCGGCCACACATTGTGCACCATACTGGTCCCCAACCATTAGATCCAAAAGGTCTCGCAGCAGGTCGATTCCGGAGCAAACGATACTTCAGTGAAGATGGATGAACACGTCGCACGATAGCAATTGTTTGAAATATAAATGAGTCATGATGGAAAGGCTTCTTGTACCACTACAGCCGGGATCTGGTTGGCGATTGAATTACGCATTTGGATATTTTATACCCCGCAGGATATTTAGGAGAATTCTGGCACTTGTCTGTAGATACCCAATGAAACACCGATTGACTCTTTAGCCTCCATGGTATCTCCCATGTGGCGTGTTGCTTTTGATCATGAGAAGTTGCTTGGGAATTCCGGACAAGTGACAGATAACACAAAAGGATTGATTAGTTGAAAGATGAATGGCATACAGCTGCATGCTCCCGTTCAGATGAGGTGAAAATCAGATTTCTATGCAAAGTATTTGACTCTGCACGGCCATGGCTGGTGTGTTTGTCTAACCAACCCAAAAAAAAGGGCTCTTTCTTGATTGTCATGGTTCCAATTTTTGGTCGCCTTGGTTATATTGGTCATTTTCTCTACGTCCCTCCACGCTCCCAGAAGTGACAGTCACGATCACCAACATCCTCATATGCAAATGTTATCCATTCCTGCCCATTTCATTCAATGTTTTCCTTATTTCCTCGTGCTAAAGTGAAATTCCTGTTCAGCAAAAAGATAAACGAACCACGAGTCCTCCCTCACTTGTTCCAGCAAGCCATTGAATCACGTGGCCTCTTTTTACTTCTATCCATATGATCATTTTCAAAACGATTGCGATTCGAGGACAACCCAACAATGACTACACCAGACCCGACCACAACAATCGAACATTATGTCCGCGATATTCATCAAAAAGCCATGGCCATCAAGAAACAATATTCTGATTTCCACCATGACACTATCCAATACATTCATATGTCTGGTCGTGATAGACAGGCTCGTGGGATCGCACGCGCTTTCAAAGACCTCACAGACGCTACTTTCGGTTTGCAGGGAGTTTTGGTCGGTCAACCTTCATTTGGATCTGGTCTGATGCCCGTTGGTATCCTACGATTCACCAAGCCAGAATTGGATGTGATGATTGAGGAAATGAGCAGCGGCGGCTATGTAGATCAGGAGCAATTGGTGCAAGATGTCGCTGATGGGAGGGCTACTAGCAAGGGGATGAGAGACTTCTTTGCGAGGTATATTGTCTGGGACTTTTTGAGAATCATCGATGTTAAAGAAGGTCTTTTGAAGAGTGATCTGAGTGGTTTGGCAAGGAAAATGATCGCTGAGACCAGGGCAGGAGACGCAATGGAGGAATGTGGCTCAAACAAGAAAACTACAGGTTCGGTTGCGGTGCACGAGCGCCTCCAGGGTTTAGGGCTACTGCTGACAGATAAACGGCCAGTCCTCCGAACACCACAGCAAGATCTTTCATCTATCCAAGCGCGACCTTCGGTCACTCGAGATACATCGCCATATCTTCCGCAGAAGCGCGACTTCATACCCAAACCAATAGCCTGTATACAGTCTCGAGGCTACGATCATACCTCGAATGATGACAGAAGCTCACAAGAACGCTCGCGCCGAATTATATGGACGAATACAACGAACACACCCATCTACAGCGAAAGCGACAGTGACGAACCGTTAGTCAACCGGAAGAAGAGACGCAAAAGTGCATCATCATGTCCCTTTTCACCACGGAAGAAACCGCGGATAGACACCGAAAATCCAAATCATGCTCAGGACTCTCCTATTAGCACTACTCCAACTCCCAGCGGAAATCGGGGCTCTGATATGATCGCTCTGCAATCTTCTGCTCGATCAAAAGACAACAGCTCACTCGCTGATTCGGAGCCAGACTCAAAGTCTGAATCCTCTTCCGAGATTCCTTTGACGCAGCAACTACAACATCTCCGAATGGCACAATTGAGCGTCCACCATCCGGTCAATAGAGCCTTTCCCCTCCCGTCTTCTCGCCACGTCCAATCTACTGCTCAAAGATCTTCAATGCTACCTTTATCCGCACCTACCACAGAGAATCTATCTTCCATACCAGCTCCTTCAAGTTCGAAGGCGAGGGATTCGTTGAAGCCTTTCACTTCTACGCCAGAGGCTCCGACTATGTCAACAACCAACCCTCCTGCCTGGAATCCCACCAAGTCATGGCCACCACACACGCCTTTGGCAACTTCAACTATCACGGTCAAATCTAGCCACTCCTCCCCCCGTAGACAGTTTCCTGATAACCAAAAGAAGCAAAGTAAGCCTCAAACTTCTCGTCCAGCCGTTCAATCAGGGTCAGTATCGTCAGCATATGTTACCAATAAAGGTGCAGCTACAAGCAAGGATGAAGATGAACAAAGTGTTGACGAATTAGCATCACCAAATACTACTCAGCGATCTTCAATCTCTAAGACTATTCCTCCGTCTCTCTCCTCAGCGATTCCAGCCCAGTCTCCAGCATCATCGGCTCCTGGCTTCACCAGGAATCTCCCTCCAAATCCCATCCCGCCAACGCTTCATCCCACAACCTCCAAAAAATCCATCTTAACTACCCCTAGGATATCTCCTTCCGGTAAATAATTCCAAAACATTACTCTTATACCAAACAAATACTTATCTAAAGAGCAGATCATAATGGAACAACTCACAACAAGGTTGTTGGGAAAAGAGATGAAAAGAAATATTTCTGATGTGGCGAACGATGGAAATGATGAGAGGGCATGATGGAAGGAAGAGAAAGGAGGTGTTGTAGAGCGGTTTCCTGAGATGTTGGCGGGGGAGGTTATCGGGGGTTAATAGATGGGATATGAAAAATTCGTGAGAGAGCTAAAGCGTGAGAGATTTGCGAACAAAGGAATAGAAAAGGAATGGACATGGGAATGGGAATGGGAACCGGCTGTTCCTGGTTGAAAGAAAGACAAAAGTGTAAAGAGCTATCTTACCTAGTTACACTCGCTAGCTAGCTAGGTAGGTACAGTAGGTAGATAGATATTGTAGTACAGTATTATGACAGACACCTTCTCAGAGCAAGCGGTCTTTTGAAAACTCGAACGAAGAAATATTTGTTTTCATCTCTTTTAAAAATCCAAAATAGAAACTATATATAAGTTATGTAAATAACAA